>SCLH01000386.1:39959-64960 GCA_004367855.1 Oikopleura vanhoeffeni | reverse complement strand
AAATTGGCGTTTTGATAATCAAAATTGGTCAAAAGTGTCTAATTTTTTTGGAAACGTTTCCAAAATATTTTGCGCTTTTTTTGCGCTAAAATTCAAGTCCTTAGAAACTATATTTTAAAAGTTGGCATATAAGGACCACACTCATTATTGGCCTATCACGAAGCTTCTGATTGGTTTAAAGACATTCATTAACAAGCTGAGCGCCATGTGAGTTTTTTGGCATAATAAACGGGCACATCGTCATCAAAATGATTGCTTAATTGCAATTACAAGATTTTCAATGACCTTTCTAAACTTACAGGTCCTGGAGATATCTGGTATCGTTGAATTCAGTTGAGACAATTTAACCCCTATCAATATGAACCTCAGCTAACAGATGAGCTTATTTTTAGCTATGTGCTATGTCAAACAAAATAACTGCAGGTGTAATAGCCTAAAACAACCTTTTCTTTTAAAACCTTGTCCTTAGAGCGAATTTTCAAAATGTTTTAATTTTTTCTGAACGGGACAAAAAAGGCGGTCATTTTGATACCAAAAATTCCAAAATCGAAGCCATCATTTTTTTTTCGACATTATTGGGAATCAACCAATATGCAGATGATGAAGCTCGTTTAAAATATTTCATTGTCATTTTTCCCGGAATTAGTCTGATCCTATTTTCAGAAAATTTTGTGAACCGTTCAGTACCCCTTAATATAGATTCCCTCCTATAGATTCGATCCAGGGTAGGGTTATACGATGATCTCTTAAAATTATGTCAAAATTTGGTGATAAAACCTACAATCTTTTTGCAGCGGGATTATTAGTAATCATAGATTTCAGGCACGAAGCATATTACTACAAATTTTTCTCATAATTTTAAACCCAAATGTTAGGCAAAACTCATAAAAATCTAATTGTACAACACCTCAAAACTGAACACCTTGGCAAAACAGCAGGGTGATTAGGTCTTGGGACTGCATTTTTACATCTTATATTTTTTGTACTTTAAAATTTTTTATAAAGATATGATATTATCGGAAAAAATTACTGGATCGGTCAAATTAAACCGTTAAATTTAGTTTGAGGGGTTAAAGACTGCTAAAATTGGCCTAATTTTGCCCAATTTAAAAATTTGAAACGTTCAGACGACCTACTGAATCACGTCAGATTTCGCTTTTACACTTTGCTTAAGATTTGGGCCTGTGTAGTAAACTTAGTGTGTTTGTAGTAATATGGCCAAAATCTTAATCAAAGTGCGTAAGGGGGGGTTCATACTTCTTGGCATTAGCGCGGTCAAATTGAATACCTCAAATAATTTGATTTGACCAATTTGGTTTGAGTGTTTAAAAGTGACACGCTAATTATGATGTCTGTGTACATCTTTGGTCATGAACGCGAATTAAGGGGGTACTGTTCACTATAAAAAATTTTCTGTTAATTTCAGACTAGACTAATTCGGCCAAAAAAATCACAATGGTGGTAGTTTGGCATCTCACAGACTTTTAGTTCGGCGACTAGGAGACTTCAAAGAGCAAAACTCGAGACCATTTTTCTGAGTTTCCACACATCCGAGTTCAAATTTTATATTATTTATATGATGATCTTATGTGGAACTTCAATCCCGGCAAGCCGTTTTTGATACAAATGGAAATTTAGGGGGTAGCGGTTGCAATGTTTCCAGGGCACTTTAAGTCTAGAAACATTACGATCGCTACCCCCTCAATTAACATTTGTATCAAAAATGGCTCGTCCGAATTAAAGTTCCACATAATTTCATCGTATAAATAAGAAAAAATTGCAAGTCAGATGTGTGGTTACCAAGAAAAATGGTCTCTAATTTCGCCGAAAAATGGCTCAATTCCGGTCTTTGTAGTGTCTTTGTTGCCGAACTAGACGTCTGTGGAATGCGAGACTGCCACCATTGTGATTTTTGGCCGAATAAGTCTAGTCTGAAATTAACAGAAAAATTTTCATAGTGAACAGTACGCCCTTAATCTAGCCATCGCGTTTTGAATATGTTCGTATTATATTTTACCTGATAAAAAATTTGAACTTTGGACATCTTTATCTTTGTTGTCCTAATTCGTGATATCAATAAAATTCTTAAATTAAAGAGGGTTCTTAACAATTTTTCCGATCAGTACAGAAAATAATTTCTTAAAGTAAGAAGCAAAACTACTTCACTTTACTTGAAATTCCTGAGATAACGTTAGTACTACGAAACGGTGATTAATCTTAAGCACAAATAAGGTGGAATTTAGGGGTCGTGCATGCCGTACCCAAATTGGCCAATCGACTTTTTTTGTCCTCAAGAGAGAGATTTTATGGCCAATAAACCGACGAAAAAGTAAATCAATTTCCCTGAATAGCAATAGCATTTCAGATTTCGAAAAACCTGAAAATAATTTACTTTTTCGAGAATTAATTGGCCTATCATGTATCGGCTCGGTTCATACACCTAACCTTCTTTGAGGACGCGAAAAGGACCATCAAGGGTATTCCCTCGCACCATCTCAACAGCATTTTCCGCCCTCAAAATCTTGAAAAGACAGTGACCACCTCATTGGTCGGCTTTCTCGATCCAGAACCAGCACAGCCTAAAATAATTTTCTTTTAAAAAATTCTGTCACGCGTTTTTTTCCCAAAAAAATCAAAGAAAGATATTGTTACTTTAAAATTCTACATTTTAGAAAACCCACCTAAATTTATGTAAAGTGCCGATCTCCGACAGTACGAACCAGAACCATTCCTCGGTAAGTAATAGTCCTATTAGCCCTGCTCAACACCATCCAAGTTCAAACGGTTCCCCAACATTTTCAAAAATAGAATTTTCAAGACCAACCATGGATTATTTCCATGCGTTTCAATAAATTGCGATCTGATAGAACACGCGGAGCAATTTTCGGAAAAACCACCAACGTCTCGCTGGTGCTCACAGCTAACTTCGGAGAACGAGATCGATAGATCATGTAGCTCCATTTGCTGGAGATAGTTAATTTTTGTCGCGAGGCCGACCATCACAAAGTTCGATTAATCAAAAACACAAAATCAGATAACTGATTTTCAAAATCCCGTTTTGAAAAAGCATGCGAATAATTACGTATGCCGGCAAGAACAGCCAACAGATCTACTTTTCCATTATCAAGATCAAACTAAATTTTTTTAAAAAATGAAACCAATTGCTTTTACAAAATAAAAAACCTTCATAATTTTTTTCACAAATTCTCAGTCGTAATTGAGAACCATCATTACGAGCATATTTTTTCAGGAAAAACCCACGCCGGAACGATGTAAGGTTGAATGGAACCCAAAACTTCATTTACAACATCAATCCCCAACTCCTTGTGCGGTAACAAAGTCAAAAAGTGATCGTCGGCCAAAGGATGCTGGTGCATACGAAAGTCAAATTCGCGTCGATCATCCTCAAGGTCATCAGAACGATAGAAAAACATCTGTCAAAACCTAAAAATTTTTTTTGTTTAAAAAAATTTTTTTTTCGATAAAATTTTGCATAAGCCACCCAGATGGCTTTTCGCTCAATACAACCCTCTAAACCTTTGACCTACCATTTATATATAAACTTTGTAAAAACTTAATCTTCAAATAACCGACCGAAAAATTTATTTCTAAATTTTTTTACATTTAATCTAAATGACCGAAGATGAAATCCCAACCCGGGATGGACAATCCAATGAGGGACTTAAAGTACTGGGAAAAAATCACCAAAAATGGGCGATGCAAATGTGTTCTAATGAAGGGGCTCACGATCAAATTCGGGAAATTTTAATTAATACTGGGGCTTGTTTAAACACCCAAGAAAATGCAGAGGCATACAAAAAAGTTTTGACGTAGGAAAATGTTTTAACATAAATGTAGAAGATTTAGGAGTCCAAAAAGACTGGGAACCAGCCCGTGAAATATTATGTAGAATCCTACGTCCAAAGGAATTTTACGACCAGCGTCTAACTGAAATTGAGGTTGAACTAGCAGGTCCAGGGTTCAAACCCAGCTCTTTCCAAAATTTTTTTTCAGAAAATTTAAAATTTTTTTTTTTAAACTATTGGGTTAGAAACCCAATTCATAAGACCTTTACATCGATAACCGACGAAAATTGTTAGAAAGTTTCGACGCGAGCGAACGAAGAAAATAAAATTTTAACCTACAAATTTTGAAAAACCTTTTCTGATAATTTATCGCCATCACATTACCGAATATAACAAATTTTTTTAAGAAAAACGGATCATGACGGAAGTTCATAGTGACGTCGATAGTTAACGACGGTAGTTTCGACGACGAATCGTCATTAGGAGTAGGAAAAATTTCTATTGAGAGTAATGAAATGGAATTTGAAAAAGATTCTGAGGAAGTTTTGATGAAACTAATGCCTTAAAAGAGGCTAACATCTCCTCTCCACCCATTTCTCGCAATAAAATTTTGCCTTCACCCAATACGTTGAGTTTCAGAAACAAAATTGGGGTGTCATCCCCAG
This sequence comes from Oikopleura vanhoeffeni, assembly GCA_004367855.1. Classification (NCBI taxonomy): domain Eukaryota; kingdom Metazoa; phylum Chordata; class Appendicularia; order Copelata; family Oikopleuridae; genus Oikopleura; species Oikopleura vanhoeffeni. The sequence goes on along the minus strand of SCLH01000386.1, from coordinate 60,489 downwards.
ACGGAAAGGTCCGCAAGCGAAAGGGTTTGAGTTTAGCCTCCCTGCTACAAAATAACAATGTGAAAATGGCCACTTCGGCAAAACCTATGGACCCAAACTCGTTGGAAGGCCAGCGGGAAATGATGGCCAAACGAGAAAGAGAGCTGAAAATGCAAGCAAAAACTGAATGCATTGAAAATTCAGCCCAATAAATGTCCATTTGGCCCACTGGGGGGTGAGTTCAATCCCCTTAACTCCAATTTTTTTTAAAATCTAAAAAATTAAGATATCTGGCACTTCTCTAGCAAAGAAGATAGCGTGGTAAGAACGGTCGAAAAATACCGCGAATGTTAGGAGATGCCCTACTAGTTAACGGTTCATGGCGGAAAACAACATCAAATTCATGATGACTTTCCCAGAGCTGCTAGCAATATTTCTGGGCCTCTGCGAAAAACAGAGAACCATGCCAACGGACACCCCGCATGATGCCACTATGGATCAATTTCGGGTTAGTTTTTTTTTAAAATATAAAAATAAAAAGAACTTACTTTTTCAAAATACTAAAAATTTTCTCTCAGGTTATGCAGAGTGACAATGGAAATTCGAGTGAGATCGTTCTAAAGCTGGAGCTCACAGGCCCTCTAAAGGACAGGTACAAAATCGATTTTTTTTAATCGATAATTTTATTCGATTTTTTTAATAAAATTTTTTTTATCCAAAAAACAAACCTTTAATTCGAGACGTTAATTCCGTTGTGACCTAAAATATTAACTAAACTGAATAAATAAATTTCGAGTCAAAATAAATAAATATTTCGAGTCCTTGTATTAAAATACCAAAGCATAACGGTTTCTCACAGTTTCCAAATAAAATTAGGATATGACTACACCTCCGGTCACACGGAACGATATCATCGGGAGAAGCCTAGAAGTTTTGACCGCGAGACTAGCTCAAACAAAAGTGAATTTCACTTCTGAATCCATCATGGAAAGCCAGGACGTAAGAAAACTACAACAAGCAGGGGTGTTAGCACTAGATTCCCGAGAAACGGCTGAAAATTTGGTTATCGAAATTTAACCACTTTACGCCGAATTATTAACCAGGAGCCAATTAAAATTTTGAGAAATATGGCTCCTTTTTCAAAAAATTATCAGAGTGCCCAAGTTTTGCGTATGATGGGCACAGATAACGAATCTATCGTGCTCGTCGATGAAGATGGCAGCATGGCTGCGGTAAAAATAGGAGAGAGATGGAAACATCGCAAATGCCCAAAAGCCAAGATGGGTGAACTCAATAACCCTTTACAGGAATGAGTCTCCATAATTTTCTCTTCAAATTTTCCCCTTTGTTTTATTTTTCAAGATAAAATCACCCTTTTTAATTGCTCCGAAACTCAAAAAGGGACAGCCGTACTCTCTCCCACGGAAACGACGAAAAACATGGAAAATCGACAGATTCGCCTACAGACGAAAATTTAAATTCGAAACACAGGCGAAACGAGCAGAGGAGAACTACTCGAAAGCTGAGCATTCAGAAAGCAACGGAAGATGGACTAATAGGTATACTAGTGTTATATGAATATCCACATGATTCGATTTTTTTTTTTTCAAAATCTCGAATCAAAAAAGGGGGGCTGGGTGACGCAAATATAATTCATACGGTATTTGGCTATACAATATGAATACAGTATCTGACATTAATATAACTCAGAGATACCTCGCGCGCTACTTTTCGCGCACGAGGCGCTACTTTTCGCGCCACCACTAAAGTATTTAAACAACCAAAAATACAAAATAATAACTCGGGCTAAAAATCCGAAAGGCAAGTTTGGAAGGGTTTAATTAACCCTCGGTTTTATTTAATTGTTTATTTAGTTGGCGGTTTGGTTGTGGTTTTCGAAGACGAAGAAATCTTGCTACAAGAGGACGATTCTGTGCAGTGCAGCTGACAAGGCGGTCGAGTGATTTTCACCGGTTCAAATTTCCGGTTCGAGTTTGCCAGATCGAGTTATTTATAATTCCGATCTTTTGTAAAACCCGATCCGGGTTAATTATTAACCGGGATTAGTGTCTGTCCCTGTCAAAACCTTCTGTATATTATCGGCCCCAATTTACTCCAATAAAGTAAATTTCTAGCAAAACTACCTGTTGCGTATTTATTGCCTAGGTGTGCAGATTTTCCGGTTCTCAGATTTAGCTATCATGTGCTCCAGTGCAGTCGGTGGAATTCCTCACCCACCCTAATGACAACATAATCATGACGGTGCGTTTTTCACAACAAATGTTTCATTCAGACCAGTTTGGGTACGCTAAGCACGCCAATTGACCAAAAAAAAAAAAAAAGTAGATCAATTTGGGTACGGAAAGCACGGGCGTGCTTTCCGTACCCCCTTAGCNGAATTTCTGCCTAATTGGCTGTAAATCGAGAAAAAAGTGCGCGAAAATGACAATTTTGAAAATAAAAGTGTTAATTAATAGATTTAATTGCCACCAAAAGATTCCTTGGGTATGATTTGCCGGCAACGATATATGCAACTATGGTCTGATTTTCAACACAGCGGATTCTAGAAAAAATCTAAAGTTTTTCATCAAAATTGTGTTTCGATCTCTAGCACCCTATGTGTTCAAAATCAGACCATAGTTGCTTATATCGTTTCCAGCAAATCATACCAAAGAAATCTTTTGGTGGCATTTAAATTTTTTAATTATCACTTTTATTTTCAAAATTGTCAATTTCGCGCACTTTTTTGTCGATTTACAGCCAATCAGGCATAAATTCGAAAAACTACAACCAAGGTGATATGTGAGACACATTTAGCTTCTTATATTCCAAAAATCACATTTATGGCTTTTCTACAGAAAAAGCCTTAAATGAAATAAAGTTATATAAAAACGTCGAAAAACACCCTTTTTGGGACATTCGATCCGATTGCCAGCCCCTGAGACAAAAATAAGAAAAAATAGAACCAATGCACTTAATTAAGACAATTTTCCGGATTCTCACCAAATGTTAAAACTTTCCGATATAAGCTCTAGGATCCTTGTTTCATTGAAAAAAGCTGAGGGACTCATGTTCAACCGCGGTTAACCATGTGGTTGGTGTGAGTGGTACTGAAGTGTGAAATATAATCGCGAGATGGAGGATGGATCTCTCCATTGTATGTTTCGGAAACTTCCAGTCTGGATCTGTCTAGCCGTACTAAGCCTCTGAAGTGTCAAAATTCACTGCCACCACCCCCTTAAGGGTATGCTGGTTCCTAATTTGACATATTCAAGGTGATCATGCGCGGAATAGAAAAATATCTCAGGACTTCTGAACATACAATATTGAAGATCGCACCTGAATCTCAAAAATCAGCATGACGAAAATTTCATTTTTGGCCTTACACTCCTTGGAACACGGCACACTTACCATATTTCAAACCCCTACTCGTCCCTGGTTTTTTAATTAAAAGCTTTGATATTCACCACAGATACAGGAACTTAGTAAACTTACAGATTCTAGCTTTTGATTTTCCTTAATTTCGTCACACATTTTCCAGAATCCCTGAAAACCGCCGATTTCCACCATTTTCGACCTTGTAAACCCTACTCCTCCCTGGTTTTGATTTTTTTTGCATGTTTTATTTTTGTGAAAGTGAGATAATAAAAAGCCAAACTAATTTTAGTTTTTGAATTTTTGATAACAGTGCGTAAAACTGTAGAATTTGTCACTTTAGTAGACCGAAAGTGAATTTTTTTTGTCGGATGGAATCGAAAATGAGCCCAAATTAAAGGCCTATCTTTGACGCATTTTTTGGATAATCCAACTTTCATTTTCAAGCGTTTTAACATTCTCGAAAATAATCATCCAAGAATTTAAATATTTACTTAAAAAAGGAAATTTTAAGACAGATTTATGGAATATCTGCCAAACATTATGTTTTCAATACATACATTCATTTTTCAACCAAGATGATTCCGGAATAAAATTTCCGGTGATTCGTTTAATCTGTCGAGTTTTGACGAAATTGTGATAAGTATATTGATATGATACTATTCAACTGACCATGAACTGTCTAAATACCACAAAATTGGCTTATTTGCTTGTATTAAGACAGTTCATTTTAGGCTATTATTAATAGCATTATTTAGACAAGCTTGAAAATGAAATATCGAAACGTTGCTTTTTAATAAGATTACAGCCTGAGTTTTTTCGTTTGCGACGTTTTTTTTCGTCCGCCGGGTAGACAGCCAAAATTGCCTATACTTTGCTTTAGACTACGTAATAATTTGGCTGTCTAACCGACGGACAAAAAAAACGTTGCAAACGAGAAAACTCAGGCTGTTATTGAATCAGGCAATATTGAATTATTGAAATTTTCTGAACTTACAAAAGTATTATTAGCTTGAAAATGTAATATCGAAACGTTACTTTCAATAAATAAAATATTATTTAGAGAGTTTATTAGTGGTTATGAGTAGGGTACGAACGGTGAAACTTCGATTTAGCCAATTTTTGGTCGGGAAGTAACATAGCAGTAACATATCAGAGAAAATTTTCGACGTCGGTTGGTAATTTATTATCTTTTTAGCTCAAACATCTTCTGTAAAAACATTTCATATAAACATTTAAAAAGTCTGAAGCATGGGTTGACACAATTGGGTCCGATCGGATCGGAAAACCGATTCGATATAATTTTTTTGCGAGTCTACCGATCAGATTCCAATCTAATTTTCTAGCGAGTCTACTGATACGATCCATTTTTTTGCGAGTCTACGGATCCGATCCCGATCAAATTTTTTGCGAGTCTACCGATCCGATTCCTATCCAATTTTTTTCAGATAAGCCGACGTAAAATTATCTGGTTGAAAGCCTTATTCCACCAAATTTAAATTTATTTAAACCAAATTCAACCGTTCGTCCCCTATTTATAATTACTGGTTATTACTAGTTTATCAACATACAATAAAATTTTTTAAGGGCACACAATCGAGATTTTGAAGTACATGCGACAAAATCAAGAACTTGAAGTGCAAAGTCCTTATAAAATTATCAAATTCATAGAAAGAGTTTCAATAACCATGAATAACCCCGTGGAATTACGTGTCATGACATAATGTGCAAATTTACCGAATTTGAAATTACAGCCAAAATTTTACGCAACATATGTTAAAAATATGATGACAGTATCCCCTTATGACACAGTGTTCAACATTCTTGCAATCGTAAACGACCCCTAAATTCGACTGGGACTGAACACTTTTTTTTTAATTTTCGATACCATTGATTGGTCGATCTTAAATTTAGGTACGCAAAGCTTTATGATGGTGCAAAAGAAAACAATTCGATTAATTTTCCAAAGTTACACGACTGGAAGCAGTTTCTCCATGTCTCTAATTTAGGCTTGTTTTTCCTAGATAATAATATGATCCTTTGTTAAGGGGATGGCAGCTATCCGGCAGATTGGTACATTTTTCAGAGTAATATATATGTAGCGTGTCCACCAATCGGCCATTTGGTCATTTTTCCATATATTATTAACCCTCAATAAGTTTCAGAACAATCCACCCATTATTTCTATAAGTCGATATAAATGGTGGCTATATATATGAAAGAAAAAATTGTAAAATTTTTTTTTTAATCTTCAATAAAAGTGTTTATTCTTGCAAACGTTAATATTTTTAATTTTTTAACATAACTGAGTATCTGTAAAAATTTTAAAAACCACTTTTCATTGAAACTCTATTTCCAACTAAACCCGATGTTAGAATTTTTTTTTTGAGGCGATATTAATAAATTCCTTTTTCGGGTGTACAGTACACCGTGTACTCCGCTAAAAAGTCTCCAAACTGTTTTGCACATTAGAAAGTTTCCTTAATATGAAAGTTTTTTTCTATGAAAAATGGTCAAAAAAGACCAAAATTAGAGAAAAACAGCTTTTTTAGGAAAAAAAATTGACCTTCCATTGCGTTTTGATATTTAAAAAATGTCTTGACTATTTGAAAAAATGACGCCTATTACACCCGAAATTTTATTGCGAATCTTTTGCAAGAATAAATTTTTTTGAAATTGCGTGCAAAATGGCACTAACCGGTGTCACAAACAAGTGTTGTAAATTTCATCAGTAGTTCAGAAACGATATTCGCTTGACCTTTCCATCGGTTGACATACGGAAACCAAATAGATACCAAAAAATTACACATGTCATTCTGCCTGTTTTTTTATGTAGAATTCAAAAAACCACTCATAAAAAATTTCGGACTTGATTTGCGGAAAATTTTCATAATATTTCTAAAAAAGTCGACAAAAAATGACAAATAAAAATTTTATGATTTTTCAAACAGGAGTCAGAAAATATGTAGGCATCCATGAACAATGGTAAAGTAGTCATTTTGTTCGTTTTTACCAATGGATTTCAATAAAAAAATTATAAAAAATTTTGGACGAAAAATGCGGAAAATTTTTCTATGCTTTGAATTTTTTTGAAATTTTCACGAATTCAAAAATCAAAATTCGAACTCAAATCTTTCCTAAAAAAGATATAAATGATTTTAATTAGCTTTAACACATTTATTCTGGTTCAACTAACGATAATAAGCACAAAAAAATAAACTAAAAATAAGTTAAATTGACTCCAGTCTGCCGAGTCGATGCCACCCCCGTAAGGGAGTACTGGTCGCATTTTAAGGCCAAAAACAGGGTTTTCAGCGTCGCCTCAATGAAGTACTAGAAACATCACGAACATATGTATTTCAGTTCAGGGATAATTGAACATAAATCTTGCTTCCACAAAACAAATTGGAGGTCTCTGATTGACCGACCAATCAGGAACGATCTTTCAAAACTGATAATATTTTCACTTCAAAATGCAACTCCTCCCTGAGTTTCAAAGATAGAGAATACTTTTAAGCTCTTATTACAAACATAAACACATTGGCAGAACCAGGTCCGATTTAATCATAAATTCATTCGGCGCTTAAATGACCAAAAAACTGTTTTTTGGCCTTATTTGAGTGCCTCGCGGGAAAATGCTACTCATCGGGATTTGATCGGCAGGGAAAACTAAAACTGGTATAATACGATCCTTGAGATCTGGCAGAAACCAAGGTCCACAAATTTCTGCATTTTGTATTATTTTTTTGGAAAACAGCGATTACAAATTCTAGAAATTTCCATATAATTTGACATAAATTGAAAGAATATTTTCAATCGCGATAAAATATACTTTTTCCATGACAATTGAAAATAAAAAGACTTCTTATCAACTCTATTTTTGTCCATATGCTTCGAAAATAATATTCTGAGAAGATAATCTATGAAATTTCATGTTCCGAGTCCTCAAATGCGACGCAGTACTGTGGGCTTGGGAAAGTGGTTCCAACATTGATTTTGGAATGAATAACCGATGTACTAATCCTGACAAATTATCAAAAACAAAATTCGGAAAATGTTTTTGTCCTATTTTTTTAAAATATTGTTTTTTCGAAATGAATTCAAACATAAGTTTGCTTTAAAATTAACCACTTAAACTGAATAAATGTGAGAAAGCCCACTTCTGGATCAGTTGCTTTTCCGGTCGGCTTTCTTTATGATATTGACTCGTTCGAAAAAATCTAGAGCCATTTTTTTTTCAGAAATTTTTTCACTGACCTTCAAAAATTTTAATATTTTGAGGTTTATCGACGAAATTGAAAAAAAAGCTTCTAGAGGACTTATATTGTTCTGTGCTAGTTGTCATCTGCTGAAAATTTGCAGTGAATGGCCAAACATATAAGCTAGTAGGTAGATAGTATGTTTTGCGTGAATAAATATGCTAGAAAAATCGCAAAAATCGGTATTTTTCTGCGATTTCTAGAAATAACTGAAGTGATTTTGAACAAAACGCTTTAGTAGGTCCTGAAGTTCGGATAAGTCATGAGCCATACTGTTATATATTTGAGTCTGCCTTTCTAAAATAAACCCAGATATATTGAAATTGGTCCGATGACAACCGTGTCTGGGTAACCGTATGTACACCTAAGCTTTTACAGGAATTTGATGGCGGTTAATGAGCCTGCTTTTGGAATAAAAACTATAAATATATTGCTTATTTTTGTGTTCTTTATTTGGGCGCTAAAAAGTGAATGTGCTTAGAAAAGCATTAATGTTGTTTCTAGCCAAGAAAATAATAATAATTATAATATCAGGATAACAACCCGCGTAGGAGTTTCAGCCCCCCAGGCCCTAATATTAATTATATGTTTTTTATTTGGCTGGATTTGAATTTTCTTCTTTGTAGGACCCGTCTATCGCGATCTGATCTGAAATTGAAACCAAATTATTCTTTTGGTAACTTAAGCGAACTCGTTTTGTTTTATGAAATGAGAATTAGGTTTGGTAACCGTATTCGTCATTTAACTAAATTGTCATGCCGTCAATTTTTAAACAAACGTGATACCTTGTGAATATAGTCTTTTTTGTAATCGTTATATCTCAAAATTTTCGACTATTACAACTCTACTGATAAATTAAGTCCCGGTCCAAATCGTCTGGTGGTCTGTTTTGGCGCCACTGGATTGGTCACGTTTGGCAATTACAAAATCACCTGCGTTAATTTCGACAACTTAAATTTTGGTAAAATTTATTGTTGAATAATGATCAGCCCTATCTTGAGAAACTCTTAATTGCCTCCATAGCTTTTTTAAGCGTCGTGGCTTTATTTTGACCAATATCTAACGGGTGAAGCATTTTTGGTTAGAAATGGAAAAGGCGCTGGCAATTCAGTTCTTTACGCATAAACCAAAAATATTGGTGAAGCATGTTATGCCCGATTAAAACCGTATTGTTATGCTCTATCGAGCATACGGTATTAACTCCTTCCCAGCATTTGCCAGTCTGATTTTTGTTAAAATCCATAAAGTATTTTTGATAGTTCTGTGCACGCGTTCTAAATTACCATTGATCGCGGTGTAGGCAGTATGTATATGAATGGTTAATACCAAAATGTTGACCACAAATAATGGCGAAAAAACTTCATTTACCCGAAAGAGTCCCCCGGTCCTGACTCCTATATTTTTGGGCTATACCAGCCTCTATAATAAAGTTTTCAAGTGCCGATACCGCGTCCACTGCCCTATATCGCGAGCACCGTAGGAAATGGGATATATCAAAAATCTTTGAAAAAATTTTTTTTTTTTTTTTTTATTCATAATTGTATACACTAAATACTTTTTTTCCTTTTTTAACTTTGGGCATTGTGATCATAATGCGATAGTTTAAAACTTCAAAAGGGCTCGTGTTCCGTCATTAAAGGTTCTTTCATCGGTAATCGAAGTTATCGTTGCATATAATAACCTTACGCTGCTATACAAAACTGACAACTCTGAATATAGTGTTCTTCTATAATTCTTTGAATTTTCCAGCACCAGGCCTGTTTCAAAAAATGGGTCGTTCTACTCTAAGCCTAAAATGACCACTTGGTCGTGCGTTATTTTTAATAAAATTGTACTTTCTGATCTGGGTAATGAAGCAAATTGTATTAACATCCGTTAAATTTTGTAATACTAAAACTTTGAATATCTTTACTCATCTTGAATTTTTAACTTAAATTCGACAAAAAATGGTCGATTTCATTATTTTATCGACTTCCAAAAACTTGGATCTGATTCAATTCGATATAGTAAGATTATTTTTTCTAAGTTTTTATCTTGTCCCGTGCCGCGATACACCCTTTTCAACGATAACTCTGAATGTATTTTTCTTGGTAAAATCGTTTTGCAACGTTAAAAATATTCGCATCGACAATTGTTCCTCTTCTCTAGAACAATTTTGTTTGTGGCAATTTGTCAAATTACCCTAAGATTGAACATAAAGTTTCACGTTAGATTCCGGAACTTAAACAAAAACGACACAAAATTTTGGATTTTCATCAGTTTGATGTGAATATAATCGACAACATGGGCGCGTAAAACATATCAGCGAGAGTATTTTTTCTTCCCTCTATAAACTGTAATAAAAATTGTATCGACACTTAAACGTCTTTGCCACCTAGCTAATTTTTACCAGTTTGCAAAAATGTTTCTATTCTAAAAAAGTAAGACTTTTGTGGTCGCGGACAATGTGAATGTTTTTTGGCCCCCTTTTAAACCCAATATGAGAGTTTTCCAACTGAAAAATTCTGGCAGAAACATTCAACGTCTGTGGCTTTGACCATCTAGCACTGGGTTTGGTCTAAAGTTTACTTACGCGAACTGATTAACTCGTTGTTTTCCATTTTGAATTTGAAATTGAGTACGCCGGCTACGCGGATTACTTGCAATCAAAGGATAGACAAACGGCAGTCTAAAATCAGCAAAGAAATAATTTTTTTCTGAAGAAAGCCGATTTTTTGCGCTTCAAATGCACTCGTGCCGCCTTTTCACTCCATTAAAAAACTATACCTTTACTAAGTCTTGGTCATTTCTTTCTTATAGTTTGAGAAAGCAAATGTTTGCATACCTTTCTTCGCCTACGTTGCTGAAATGAACTCCGTAGCCACCACAAAACTGGATAACCATTTAAAGTCAAAGTCGTCCCTTTTTGGTTCGCGGGCGGATTAAGCCCCTCCTGATCGCTTCCACAGTTTCTGGTCAGCTGAACTAACCTGCCGCTGAATAAACGGCTTCTATAAATTAACTGTTTTTGATTCAAGAAAAACCGAACATTTTCGTTTACCGTTTTAACTTCAAATATTATTTCTTCTGAAAAGTCACGTAATTTCCCTGATAGAATGTCAGAATTTGCCCAGAATTTCTAGAATGGAATTAGGAATCGTCGCCACAAAACTTTTTAAATGCTCTTCATTTTATTTTTTATTTTCAGTCAAAATGGTTAAATAGATTAACACAAAAATATCCCCGATTTTGTAATCCGAAACGGTAACGTGTTAAAACAATAAGTCATGCTGTTGAAAGTACAACTGAATGTTTTAATTGATCTTCCGGTTCTATTTTCAAATTGCCAGTAACCTTTTGGCTAGACTAGATTCAAATATTTCCATTCCTAGGCCAAGTTTTCAATGAAATAATGTTTGATTAGCCGGCAGATCAAATTTTCCGCTATCTGTCTCGTAGACATGAATTAATAGTTTGTTTTTATAAATTACAACCAAAAATTTTCCCCCGGAATTGAAGAGTCTTGATTTTTCCACTCTAAAAAAGGACGAATTCCAAGCCTTTTGGGTTTGTACAAAACTTTCATTCCCTAATTAACATAGTTGCAAATTTCACTTTTAACACCCTTCTGTGTACCGTTGGGGAAATGGCATGTTGTTTTAACGTAAATTGCCTTATCCTTCTGAGTGAGAAATTGGAACTTTTCATTGGAACGACCCTAGCTTATTTTTTTGAATCAATACCGAAAACATCTTTAAATCTTAAAAGTAAACTGGCAATCTTTTCTGCTTGATCAAATAAATTTTGATTTCTCGGATTTATGGTAGCTTTTAAAATGTTTTTTGGCTGTCCTCAGTTTTGAAAAATCTCAATCACGCCGGTTTGGTTCAATTTCATACTTGGCCGCTGATTTGAAAAAAAACTGGTGCAAATTCTTTAATCTTCGAAACGGATTTTATTCTTGAAAAACCAAATATTAAGTTTTCTTACGTAATTAATAAATATCATTTTTAGTTATACTAGTATCGCTGTTATTGAGACCATGATTACAAAATTTCATCTCTAAAGTGGGAATTTGTGTCGTCGGATAACAATGAAAAAGACGTTTTTTCACCAAATGTACTGTTTTGAACCGATTGTAGTTTCAAAAGACCGATAATAAGGCAAAGGACTGTTTCCAATACTTCTAACTACCGCACAGGTTTTGTTTAATGTTTCACATCTGAAATATTTTATATAATTGTAAGGAGATTATGTCATAAAACTGCCAGTGTCAACCACTGGCGTTAAAATTGTTCTGAAAAAATGAAAAAAAAATATTGATGTAAGTTTACCCTATTGATTTGAGTCTAAATGAAAAACACTGTGTGTTTTTCTATCAAAAACGAAAGTACCCATTTTCGGTTTATCTCACTGAAAAAGGAGAATTTCCCCCATAAATTGATGTCAAAAACTATACTATTCCCAATTCAGTTTCAAGCCAGATTTTGCGACTTGCCACTCTTTGTGCGTTAAAATTGTTGCCGGAAAAATAAGTCGATTCACGGATTTGGTTGTTTAGGGTGTCCACCGGCGAAAAAAATCGTACGCTTCCCCTGGCGATGTCTGCAATTTGCCGTTCGCGGATAAAATCTGCTTGGTTCATAACTGATATGGCCCCGTCAAACAATCAAAATCTTTAGTCATTTCTTTTATGAAATCGAAGAAATTTCTACGATATTTTCAGATGCTTAACAATTTCCCCCCATAAACCCATAAGCCCTGTTCGTGTGTTAATTGAGAACTCTTCATTTAAAAATGAGCGTAGTGTTCTTAATTGCATTAAAGAATAGATAATTTCTTGATTCAGATTTTAGTGCGTAAATTTGGAAATTTTTCATTTGGGATAAATGGCAGCGTCAAATCTAGAAGACGCGTTGATAAGTCGTTGAAAAATAAATAGTTTCCCGCCGAACCGATCCCTGATAAATTTTTACATCTCAAAAGTGTCTAATTAGTTTACAGTTTGCATCTGCACTAAACATGTGACATCCGCAAATTCTGTAGGCTCATGATGCATAAAAATCTTGCTCTAATTTTGTGTCAACCTGGTGACTAATATAAAAAATATAGGTCTGTTCCAGTTATTGAAAGTAAACCTTCGCTCCTTCTCGTTATTGCCCCTAAAAATGGGGTTACCGGCTCAAGTTCGTTCTAAGTGCGGACATTAGACAACTTAGCTGACATCACTTTAACAACTACTGCTTTGATTTAACTTGATAGGTTCTAGGTACATTTTGCACTGCTCGTGAGCCGTTGAATCGTTAATAAATAGTGGTGCTTAGCCTCTGGTGATTCCTTCCTTGAACCATTTTTTCAACAAATGAGTAATTAACAAGGCTCCTTGGCATACTTTAAATGTGAACAGAAACCGTTATCAGAAATGTACGAAATAATTTGGATTAAATATTGGAATTTGAGATCCCCTGAAAAACAACAACCTCTCTTTGTTATTCCAGAGTGACTTCAAATTTTTTTTTGATGATCATCCGAAAAAGTCCGTATTTTTGTAAATCAATGGAGCAGAATAATTCAGAGCTGGTCTAAAGCAAAACCTAGCATTACCTTTTCTCAGTCAGAATTTCTCAAAAATATTTTAAATTTGACAAAAAAAAACAATAACCCACTTAATAATTAAATTAACCTCCATTGATTCAAGATCGTTTTGTACGAATTTTTTTTTTTTTAAGAAAAACAAAATAGGATAGTATTTATCTCTAAAAATCCAAAGCACTCCTTTGCTCTTCGGTACCATGTAAAGCAACCTAAGCTTTTACAGGCATTAGGCGGGTTAAAGCTGCTTGGAATAAATAAATTATAAATAATTGTATTTGTGTTCTTTTATGGGCCTAAAAGTGAATGGGCTAGAAAACCATACTATGTGGTTTTCTAGCCAAAGAAAATAATAATAATTAATACATATAGGCAACAACCCGCTAGGGGTTTACACGTATCTTCAGAGTGTATCGGAACAGAAATCATGACCAATGGTTTTGAACAAGATTAAGAGATCTACAAACATGGCTAATCTTTTAATTGTCCCCATATTTCTTAGTTAAGGCTGATTCTCATCCCCAGAAAATCAGTTCCAAGCGACCAGTACCTCCCTAACAGGGTACTCACGGTATTGCATGAGGCGTCATGTCGAAATTTTGTTCGGACATAATATCTAGCGAATCATGAAAACTGCTAAAAGCTATAAATTGAACTAAAGTTTTCTAGAAAATCGGCCCGACACAATTTTTTCTCTCCAATTTAGTAAGTAACTTATTACAAGCAAGGTCCGGCGGATAGGTGAAACCGCACGCAAGAAACCACGTAGAAGCCTCCGCAATCGCTCACGCATTCTGAAAAGAAAAACTTTTCTCCTGACGTCCGCGGAAGGTGAAAGGCAATAAGATAGGCGTTTTTTTTTCACAAAACAATCAGGAAAAAGAATAAGGCGTTTTCGAAACGCCAAAACTAGGCATATTGAATTATGTTATAAATAAAAAAAACTATTTGATTAATTGTAGTTTGAGCGTTTATATTTTATCAATCGCAGCTAGTCAGTTTATTTGTCGGTAAAAATCTGCACCAATTTTTGTTCAAATAATTTCCTCATTCAATTTATTCTAAATGGCCATTTTTTCATACAATAACTATATTCTTTGTTTGAAAATATTCTAATTACGTTTTTATTTATTTCTTATATTATTATACTTCGCTGAGTTTCTCAAAAACATAATTTGAATAATAACACCCCAGTAGCTTAGGATTTTCGGCGATTTCTAGCAGTTTTAATTTCTCTAGAGCGATAAGTGATAGTTTTCAGTGTACCTTTTTTTCTTAGAATCATTTTGGAATTAATTTTTCATGAAATTTATTAATATATTCCTAACCGAATTTCGGTGAAATAAATTAATAAATGCATCTAGATAGCTAAATTCGAATTACTGCGTGAGTTAATTATCCAAAAAAAACGTAAGTTTCTGAGTTTCAAAACGGTCACTTTTGCATTGTATTTTTATTCACATTAAAAATTGTATTTTTTTGACATGTTTCGCTTTTTGCGTCTTCAGATAGAAACCACCAAATCGAAAATTATAAGCAGAAATAGTTTTTTGTGTCGAAAAATATATGACTAATCGCGCCTTAGTTGGCTTAATTAATCCCCGATAGTTTATATTCAAGAATTTCCAGTGTTGCACGGTGTCCTAGGAAACAAGGACACAGAAAGTTTCATGATTTAGAAATCTTTTGAATATTCATCGTTGATTTTGCACCCTACAGATCAGCACACGCTTCAAAAATTTTACGTGATTTTTAATTGAGTCGGTTTCCGCTATCTGAAATGGCTTTTTAAAAAATTCTATCCTGTTTAATCAGAAGCTGAATTGTGATCAACGCCTAGACGTCGTAAAATGTTTGTTGATATGCTGAGCAAGTTTGATGTGTTTGTGAGATAACTAGAAATTTTCATCGGCTGACGATATTTTAATTCTAGTGTAATAGCACTTGGTTGAGTTTCACCTAATATCTTTTCTTCCACAGTCACATATGTAATGTAACATACATTGCGTTTAAGATAAATTTTTTTAGGCTTTGAGGCGAGGATGGAATAACGCTTATCAATTTTCAGAGTTGTAATATGATTTCTCAAGCAAAAATTAGGGTGTATTTATTTACTTGTTTGTATATTAAGTGCGATACTTGAGCATCGTTGACTATATATTGTAAAGAAAGGGTGTAATGTTCTAGGATCGGGTTGTTCCAAAGTTCAGCCTGCCGTTTTTTAGCGTAGTCTGATTTTTGGAATTCGATCGTCGAACTTCGGTAATTTTCCTATTTGGAAATGTGTAATGGGGATTGATTTTTGAAGGTAAATCTGTTTACGATTTTCGATGCTTGAATCTCTCGCGACATCTGCAGGTGTACTATTGATGACAACGATATATCGCCTGTAAATGACTCATATAGCTATAGGGTGATAAGACCGGTTTTGTAATTAATGAGACAGTCTGTTGCGATGGTTCCTATGATGTTCAAGGCTAATTATCACTTTAAAACTATTGTGGTATCGAAATAATGTAGTCGAGAATTTTTCATATTTCTAAAAGTGAATCCTAACGCTTATGAAATTATTTAAACTTATCTATAACCATTTTTTGTTAACGCTTTTTTATTACACTAGAATATCATCTACATAACGATAATATGCTAACAGCTGTATTTGAATTTCCACTTCAATAATATCGTTGTTTCAAACATATACAGACATATATTTGCTATGGACTGACATTTTCCCTCATACTTCAACCGTGGTTTGTCGAAAAAACCCGTTGAGTGCTTCAAAGAGTGCTATATTGGTTAATGTCCATGAAAAAATTTTCTAGCGTTTTCTCTGGGTGGGTTTGAATTTGTTTTTAAAAAAACTTCAACCTAAACTCTTTTCTGGTAACGCTTCTCTTAGGTGGGCAGTAAATTTCCAAATGTCGTCGTAAATCGTATCTAGTAGTTTTTAAAACGCGTTTTAATATTTATACTGATATACAATATGACAATCCATATGAAATTACTCGTGTTCCTGAGGAGTGTTTGGTTCCATAGAAAAATGTTTGATGATAGTCGGAGCAAACCAGGTAACCGGGGACGATTCGTCGAGTCGCGCTAACCCACTACCGGCCAACTGCTCCTATACTGACTAAATATGTTGATATATGTAACTCGAAACCTTTTCGAGCCAACACCTCCTTAGATGCTAATCAAGGTTCTATGGTAACACACCACTATTTAAGAGTTCGATATTCCACATAAGCTAGATGTGAGTTTTGGGTGATAACTGGGTACACAGCTTACAAAATCAAGGCGTTTTACCAAGTTTAAGCCTTCGTGATCCCCTCTAAGGTTGAATACGGTAACTCGAATGCTCAGTGTAACGTATGGTTACCGATTTGCTCAATTTGGAGGTTATGTGCCAACCTTTTATACACCTTGGGTGTTTAGAGCTTCCCCTAACTATCTCACAGTTTTAACCCTGGTAAGCCATTCGGATTATCTGCTCTGAGAGCCCATCAACATGTTATGCCCCGATTCCGACTATCGCTCACCATTGGTTGGCTTAGTCACCATAGAAAAATGTTGTGAGAATCCGGGAGTCAAACCCAGGTAAACGGGACGATCGTCGAGATGCGCTAACCACTACGGAGCACTGCTCCATATAATGACTAGAATATTTGATTCTGACTCGAAACCTTCGAGCCAACAAGGGGTTAAATTTTTCTGATGAAATAATTCCTGAAATTTGTTTTCACAAACTTACATGTTGAGTCCACAACAAATTTCAACAACTTGAGTTAATTGGGGTCAATTAATCATTGTTAAAAAATTCCTCCTGGCACCTCTTGTTACAAGTGTTTAAACTGCTAATTCTATAGGCCCTTAAGTTTATTTGTTTTTATGAACTTTAACTTAATCCGGTACCGCGTTTCAATTTTCTATCGGCGCATTTTAATTTCTTCTAAATTTGAAAGATAAGGTTTAAATGTGCCTATGACGAGATCTTATCTTTTTCAAGTCTGTACTTATAGGTTAATTTTAAGGCGTAGGGAACTTGTCTGGTAAAAAACCTAAGATCCGTTTTTTAAAATGTATAACGTGTGGCGTCTCATCAAGACATACCATTTTTTGTTTATCGGTAGGGCAAACTGAAATATTGGATACTTGTTCAACAAATTTGTTAAATATGTCTCCATCGTTCTTTTGTTTGCACCTTTTACAATTTTGAAATTTGCTAAAAAAATTTCACTTCGGCATTTCACGCTCATTCTTGAAATATCTAAACATCTCCATTGAGGGCGTGTTTTTGCCACGATCAAATAAAGCCTTCAAATTGTTCCAAGAATGAGTTTTAAATTTGTTCGTCACCTACTGTTACGTGGTATATCCCTTCATAAGGATTTTTGAATTTTCCAGGTAAATTAATTTCACTAAATTCAATGTATAAGAACGGTAGGAAGTCAAACTTTTGTTTTTTTCGACTTATAAATTTTCAAGTTTTTTTATGACGTTGCAATATCGGTTAGAAATTTTCAGTATTTGCTCTTCACACTTTTATCACTTACTCACAAAAAATTACTTGGGTTGTATTGTTCCTATAGAAAATGTATGAGAGAGTTTAATTTGGTTCATAGTGATGAGGTTATAACCCCATCGCGGCCTACGCAGCGGAATTGGAAAAATTCTATTATGTGTATTTGAATCGTGTTGTGTGTGTCGGAGCATCAGTGCGACTTGGGTAGTTTTTTTGTGGAATACGGCAAAAATTGGATATATAATCGATGTGTTTTGCCAATCATCCAGAAAATTTTAAATGTTGTTCAACCTTATACACGTTTCCATGTATACATATCGATTTCTCGTTAAGGGTCTCTGTCATCATTTAATTTTTTTTTGTGGTTGTTCGAGACATAAATTATATTTTTTTATTTCAATTTTAAAAATTGTATTTTTTTTTGACAATGTTTCGCTGTCTTTGCGTCTTCAGAATGAGAAAAATTTTTCTTAAAAATTTAAAAAGGCCAGAAAATAGGATTTTTGTGTCGGGGAAAAAATATATGACTACGGGGCCCCTTATTTGCTTAATTAAATTTGTTGATGAAAAATTGAGGCAAAAAATCCAGCCTTAATTCTTACTCGGGACTACTTTTAACTAAAATTAGAAATTCTAGATCTTGTTTTTATTGACCAATTCCAGAGCGTATCTTCCAGACGTCCGGCCGGATAGGTAAAGGATTTGAGCGAAAAACTTTCACCTATCCGCCGGCACTGCTGTAATCAGTAAGTTGCAGAATATGTCTTCTTACTTCTGCATGCAAAATGTTTTCAGATATATCTCTTACATTATTAAGAGAAATNAGGGAATGGGGATGAGGTCCAAAGGGAACGAGGGGAAAGGGGAACGGACACGCAAAAAGGGAAAGGGAAGGGGGAACAGCCAACAGTAGGGAAACGTTCCCTTTTACAAGCCTGTAACAAACATATGAAAATAAGATATATACAGCACATGAAATGATAATTTCAAAAAATCAGCAAATTGTCATTATGACCAAAATTTTTTTTTTCGTAAACGCATTCACACTATTTTTTGAGCGAAAAAAAACAATTTTGGCGGTTAAACTTTTAGCTATTTAATAAGAGTTTTCAGCCTTAAAAATCAAGGCCGAATTTCAAAATCAAAACCAAATACCATAAAGAGATCTAGAACCTTATAGGTAAAAAAAAACATTATGTTACATTCTAAAAAATTATTTTTTGTTTTTAACATTTGAGTGACCTATTTTTCGTGAGTCAAAAAAAATTTCTGTAGCAAAAATTTTCTAAAAAATTCTTTAAAAATTTTCCAAAAAACTAATTAGCCATTTTCTCGAATTCATAATCAGGAAATGAGTTAACGCTGAAAGTCAAATTTTGAAACCCCCTTTTCGAGTCCGAAATACTAACGAGTTATTATCCAGGCCCTGTCAGGGCCGCCCTGATTAGGAAACGTAATGTGTTTTTAAGTAGTAGGGCCGGGATATTAACAAAAGTGTGAATAGGGGTTATTTAACACTGTAATTATCAATTATTGATATCCATTTTGTTTTTAATTTTAATTCTTACACTTTTGTTGATTGTGAGTGAGACGCCTCCGCTAACACCAGCTGGACTTCCAACAGTATTTACAACATAAATCGTCAGTTTTTCCATCGAATTGATCGAGTTGACTTTAAATGAGTTTTTTAATTTACACAAAAGTCTATACAGTAAATCGGCTTAACTAAAGCTTCGCAAATATTTATTTTTAAACGAATTGATGATTTTTACATGACATTTTTTGCAATTCAGTACATCAAGTGACATGTCATGACAGGGTGTTAAGTGTGTCCACTGGACACCTGGTCAGATCATGGGTAGGGTTTTTTGGTCATGATCGGACATTTTGAGATACAAATTTGTTCATGATCGATTCGATACAATTCAACCTTCTCGGAAAAAAAACTGATCGCTTGATGTTTGGTTCGAATTTTCCCGATCGGATCCGAAAACATTATCTGTCCGGGTGAATATACTTAATTATAGAAGTCAAAAAACGCCCGTCACTTCCAGGAAGCGAGAACCTGGCCGCTAGAAGTGAATAAACTCGCCCGTCAATGTAAGAGTGATATCAAACAGCGCGCGAAACTCAATTTGTTACCAAAATATAATATTTTTAATATAATTTAAATTTGAAAATATTTTTATTAATTTGTGATCATAAGATTTTGACAATGAAAATGGTACCAAATTATATGAACTTAATGTATTTTTGTTTAATTGATATTTTTGAATATATAAGAGAGTTTAATTGATCACTTTTTATTTTATCACATAATATACTGATTGAAAGATAAACAGAAAGTAAGAAAAAATTCAAAATTCCGAGTCAGAATCATTTTCTGAGTCAGAATCACAAGTTGAGTTTGCAAACTCAGTCATGTTCAAGTCCTCCTCAGAAGTGATTACCGGTCGAAAATTCGGAAAACAGCTGAATCAGCAAAGTAAAATTTTGTTCAATATCCTGTACCGAATACAGTGAATCAAAATTGCCGCGATAGAAATACAAACCAAATGTGTGTAGTATTCAGTGTATTGGTAAGCTATATTAGGGGGTGATGAGGACCTCACCATTTTTTTAAATGAGGCAGGTGCGTCACGTGAGTCCTCCACCTAATATAGCTAACCAATACACTGAATACTACACACATGTGGTTTGTATTCCTATCGCGGCAATTTTGATTCACTGTATTTGGTACAGGATATGCAAGAAATTTTTTGTAACCTGGTTGAAGAGATTTTGGCAAAAATTTTGTTTGATCTTTTAAAAAATTTTTGACTGTTTT
>SCLH01000386.1:16341-31612 GCA_004367855.1 Oikopleura vanhoeffeni | reverse complement strand
CATTAAACGTCTAATTTATTTTAATTAATTAATTTATTTTAATTAAATGTTAAAAAAAATATTTTATTTCCTTACTTTTTTATTTACAAAAATAACGATAATCCCAGAAAAGATAATTCTGAGAAAATATAGTTTAAATTCAATTGAATTCAATTCTACTGTACTTGCTAAATATCCAACTTTGATTGGTCGCGGGCCCCGCGGTCTTATACTACACTCACTACCACACATAATCAGACTTGCGCGGCAATATTGCGGACTTTACTGCGCTATTGTCTGCGACGCCGCTTCGTCAATCGCGATGCCTGGCAAATGGGTTCGTCCCGAAGTTTTAACTACTTTTTCAAGCCTGATACATTTTGTTTGGAATGTTGGAAAGTAAAAATAAAAGAAAAAAATATTGTTCCGTGAACACTGGTGATAATTTTGTGATATGTCACTTTATATTTAAAATCGTAATAAGCTCGTAAAACACTCAACGAGAACGCTTTTTCTCAAGTCTTTATTTGTCTCCAGCAGGATATTTCTCGAGGAGTTTATTTACAAGTTGATTCAAACTTGCAAAATTAATCAGAAACATCGTTGACCGCAAAACGTTCAGATTTTTTAGAACATATCACGTTTGGGTTATTCGTAATAATGAAAAAAGTGACTTTCGTAAAATGGGATATTTCTGTTTTATAATATTAAGATTCTTTTTTTGTTAAAACAAAAAATATTAAGCACAAAAAAATACATAAAACGTTCGGATTTTATTTCTATCATTTTGCGGTAATCTCTCTGAATCATACATCAAGTGCGCACGGCTATAAACATAAATGCAGCATGTCAATATCATAAAAACAATCAAAGTGTTCATTGTGTTTTGAGATATACTTTAAAGTTTTTTTTAGGAAAACTAATATATATTGTTGAGCTTTCGATTTATTACAATCATTTTCGAAACAAAGTTTTTTAACAGTAAAATATTTTTNAAAAATATTTTACTGTTAAAAAACTTTGTTTCGAAAATGATTGTAATAAATCGAACGCTCAACAATATATATTAGTTTTACTCAAAAAAAAACAATCAAAGGCCTGATTTCAGTTAGTATTAGTGTTTAACTTTTTAAAACATACTTTTCTAGCTCAGTTTTTGATGCAGAATTCAATTTTGCTATCAAAATAACATTTTTGTCCATATTTATGTGATATGCTATTTTTGGTTAAAACTCTCAAAAAAGGGTTCAAAGTCGATTTACAAAAATTTTATTCATTCATTTTATTCAATTAATTTTTGCATGCAATCCAGCACCCAGAACCCTCTTAAGGGGATTGTGGGTGCAGTAGTTATTTTCAACCACGGTCTCAAATTCGGGTTTGTTTTTTGTATCCGACCATCTAGCATATGAGAAATTGATTGCAAGCAAAAAAAAGTTTTTAACTACCGAATAACTAGTTCTAGAACATCGGATTTGCTTGCAAAATAATCAATTTATTTACAATTCCAGACATAGGAGAGTCTCAAATTACAACAATAATAATACCAGCAAAAAATTACACTAAATGAAAGTATTTCAATATTATAATTGTTACAATTTTTGCCCCTTTTTCAATATTTTAATTTTTAGCCTAATCAATGTAATAATGGCGCCCAATAAAACTGCATAAAATAGTGATTGCGATAAATCTGACAAAAATTATTTAAATTTTATCGAGAATGATTTATGGATAAGAGAAAAGAAATCGCATGAACCATTCGTAAGTTAAACTTTTTTTAAATAATGTACATTTGCCTATATTTAACTATAGCAATGAATTTTCAAGAAAAATTTCCGGCAAATTGAGATGAATTAAAACAATTTCATCAGTTTGTATTGTAGAGAATTTTTTTCTGACAAATAATATCGGCATAATATAATTTTTGGATACGTGGATATGAAGTTAAACTTCAATGGAGAGAAATACCAGCAATAAGGTTTTATGCATTTAACGGCTCATGTTAAAATATTTTTTAGAAATTTACTTCTTTTTTCTATTTCAAGGTTACGAACTGCAATGTGCAATTGAATTCATAGATGTCCACTTAATTCTCACAAAAGATATTTGAGTTTTAAAAAGGGCTTATTTCTCCCAAGCACATTGCTGGAAGCCCCACAATCTCCTCAAGGATACGGGCAGAGCACTAAAGTTCACAATTTGCATTTTTGTATCTAGTTTTTGCGGAAACAGCGATTCAAATTTTTTAGAAATTTTGAAAAAATGAAAGAATTTTTTTTATAGAAAAATTGAATACTTTTTTCATGACAAATGCAAATAAAAAGACTTCTTATCAACTTATTTGTGTCCATATTTTCAGAAAAAAACATTTAAAGATACTCTAGAAAATTTCATGTCCGAGTCGCTAAATGCGACCAGTACACCAATGACCAAAATGGTTATTTGAAACTCTTTAAAATAGTGTTGACCCAGCAAAATTTTGTTGTGTAAAAACAGGATTATTTCTCATACTGTAATTTATAAGATTCAAGAAGTCTTTTCAAGTCCTTTGTTTCAAAGCTCATTTTAAATCTCACTTTCTTTCAATATTCTACTTAATTCTAAGTCAAAATAAAAATCTCGGATTTACACTTTTTAGCATTTATTTAGAAGGAACACATCTTATAGCTTAGTAGCAAACGGTTCGAAAAAGAATACAAGGACAGCTAAGATGTTATTAGAAAATAAGGACAAAATACTTTGTAAGCTTTTAATCCAATACGTTTAAAATATGCTCAAATAAGCAAAAAGCCAAGTGTTATTTTGTAGACAAATACTGGAAATTGCAACAGAAAAATCTCTCTCAGGCTTTAAAACCGTTAGGTTTAAAACTGTTGAGCTAGAATAACTAAATTAAAAAACTTTTTTCGTATCCTAAACTTTTGCTTATATAATATGATATAAGTTATATCCCTTATTCACACTTTTGTAAATATCCCGGCCCTGATTAGGAAACGTAGTGTGTTTTTAAGTAGTAGGGCCGGGATATTTACAAAAGTGTGAATAGAGGATATGAAGCTGAAAATTGTTTATTCAAATATTATGCAGTGAGAGTCTTACTGTAGGACTTCCTTTTGGGAAATAGTCAAAATGAAATTTCCTCAATCGAAAAAAACCAACTGAGCCAAAATTCGAAAAAATCTTAACCTAAGATTGGGATTTATAGGCCTAGCGATTCGCATTCGCGTTCAAACTCCTTTTTGAAGCTCTTAGTGGTCAACGTCGTTATTTTCGGAGATTTTTTTTGATTAAACGCGTACGCGAATCGCCAGGCCTATGTATGATAAAGCTTGCATTTACATTTAAAAAGCAGTCAATTCCAGTAAAATAAAATTGCGGTTTTTATGCTGCTTTTTACATTTTCACATCCTTCCGCATTGCTGATTTTCAGTTTTTTTAAATATTATGATAATTTTTCCAACTTTTAATACCTGCTCAAATTGTTTCTGCATATAAAAAAGCGCATTGAAATTGTAAATTTTTCATTATTAAATATTTTGAAACAACCTTTTTTTTATTTGTTTTATGTCAAGACAAAATTTAACAAAATGAGCTCTGAAATTGTTACAGATAGTTAATAAAATATATCGATTACCGGTCCTTCTGGAACATATTAGCTAGTTTTTTAGCCAAATTTTAATATAATTCAGCTTTTGAAAATGACGCTGCGTCATTGACGCATCCAATTTAGTTTCTAGAGAGCTGAAACTGAGCAGAAATATTTAGTTAATAATAAATTAAAAATAAATTGGGCCGAATCGGACCAGTTTTTTTCGGAGATTACTGAAATTTGAAACAATGGTCTGATTCGGATTATTTAAATGGGATAAGTCGTTTTCAAACGCCGAATTATTTACAAATTTTGACTAAAAACTAGCTACAGGGGAGCCCAATATCGCCGGCCAAATATCGCCGAATTTGCCGAAATTTTTTAGCAAAATACCTACGTAATTTGGCAAAAAACTTTTGGCGATATTGCCCCCCCCCTGTTATATATATATATCAAAAGTTGCGTAGGCTTTCACGCCGATTTTTGTCTATGATATAAACGTGTATCAAACGGCCGCCTTATCAGATGAGATAAGTCGGGCCACCAAGAGGTGACAAAAATATTCCTTCTTTTTCTAAGGCTGAGAATCCGCTTTTAGCTTTTTTTATTTGCGTTTCATCGGCGCAGAAGAGCAGAAACGCTCTGTTAAACAGTGAAGGCTTTGATTCTTCGACAAACTAAGCACTTTGCTGGCTTGGAAATTTTTCNTAAAGAGGACGCAAGAATATCAATATAAAGAAAAAATATAAAAATAATCTGGGGGTTTACAAGAAAAACTTGTTTTAATCAAAGGCAATGTCATTTTTGAAAATTTCGAATTTTGGAAATAAATTCAAAAACTATTTCTTAAATTCAATTTGGTCTGAATTTTCTAAAATTTTTGTCCATTTTTTTAAAAGTTTAATTGTTTTCAAAATTTGATAAAAAAAACACTTCCACGGAATTGATCAACCACGGCGTACAAGAACGAATTGAATTTTGGTGCATTTTAATCAATAATACTGCAGAAAATCACATTGACGTTGCCAACTTTCTGATCAGTTTTTCCGTGGCTGTCTTTTGAGCCTACTTTCGAAATAATCGAAGCACTTTTTTCAGAAATTTTTTTTACCGTGACCTCAAAAATTTATATTTTAAGTTTGGGGTCGAAATACGAAATAACGGCTCCAGAGGATTTTTCTATTTGTTTCGAAGCTAACATGTTTGGAAACAATTTACGTGCATTTTGACATTAACCTAGGAGGAGATAATTTTCCGATGAACATAAGTAAAAAAAACGGTGGTTTATCGCATATGCTTAAAAAAAAAATATAGCACTATAAATAAAAACGCTTTCAAGAAGTTTAAATAACTAATTATACGGCCATAATAAAGTTTAAGTTTATTTCAAAATAAAACCTGAGAGGAGATAAGATTTTCCGTTTTGGCTTAGGTCTCCCTGTCTTTCGCTTATGTGTCTGGAAGTGTTTGTATGCAAAAAAGTTTTGGCACACTATATATTACGCCAAGCTAAAGGCTAGTTTCACAATCTGCGCTACATCTGGATAATAATCCTTGAAACCTTCGGTTGGCTAAGTTTAATCGAGAATAATCATTCCAGCGACCAGTCCTTTACTCAAGGGAGGAGTACTGTCGCATTTCAAAGCCCAAAAACAGAGTTTCAGCGTCGCCTCATGAAATACCTAGAAACAGCACGAACATATGGATTTTCAAGTTTCAGGATAATTGAACACTAAATCTTTGCTTCCACAAACAAATCGGAAGGCCTCTGAATTTAGCCGACAATCAGGCACGACCTCTCAAAAAGTGGCAATATTTTCATTTTCAAAAGCTACTTTCTCCGCTGAGTTTGCAAAGAAGAAACAATACTTTATAGCTTTTATTACCACCGAAAAACGTGAGCAAGTACAAGGTCTTGAATTTACTCATGAAAATTTTTTCGGCGCTTAAATGAGGCAAAAAACTGTTTGGGTGCCTCGAGAAAAATGCTACTCCTCGGAGGAGTCTCCCTCCCTGGATTTAAAAGAAGCAGAAAGACTACACTGGTATGACTACGAAACACTGGTGGTAACACCAACAATTGCTGGAAGTTTTGACTACTTTTTTGAAGCCTGATACATTTTGTTTGGAATGTTGAAAGTAAAAAATAAAAGAAAAATTTATTGTTCCGTGAACCGGTGATAATTTTGTGATATTGTCAATTTATTATTTAAAAATGTAATAAGCTCGTAAAGACACTCAACGAGAACGCTTTTTCTCAAGCCTTTATTTGTCTCCAGCAGGAATTTCTTCGGAGGAGTTTATTTACAAGTTGATTCAAACTTGCAAAATTTAATCAGAAACATCGTTGACCGCAAAACGTTCAGATTTTTAGAAACACATATCCCGTTTGGGTTATTCGTAATAATGAAAAAAGTGAACTTTCGTAAAATGGGATATTTCTGTTTTAATAATATTAAGATTCTTTTTTTGTTAAAAAAAAAAAATATTAAGCACAAAAAAATAGATAAAACGTTCGGATTTTATTTCTATCATTTTGCGGTAATCTCTCTGAATCATACATCAAAGTGCGCACGGCTATTACATAAATGCAGCAATTAATATCAATAAAAACAATCAAAGTGTCATTGTGTTTCGAGATATACTTTAAAAGTTTTTTTTAGGAAACTAATAATATATTGGTTGAGCTGTTCGATTTATTACAATCATTTTCGAAACAAAAGTATTTTAACAGTAAAAATATTTTTTGCAAGATTTGCATAATTAGCCAATTTTGAGCCCCCACGATTGCAATTACTCCAGATGCAATCTGCGAAAAAATATTTCTGGTTAAAAACTTGTTTCGAAAATGAATTGGTAATAAAATCGAACGGCTCACAATATATCATTAGTTTTACTAAAAAAAACAAACATCAAAGGCCTGATTTCAGTTAGTATTAGTGTTAAACTTTTTAAAACATACTTTCCTAGCTCCCAGTTTTTGATGCAGAATCAATTTTGCTATCAAAAAACATTTTTGTCCATATTTATGTGAATATGCTATTTTTGGTTAAAACTCTCAAAAAAGGGTTCAAAGTCGATTTACAAAATTTTATTCACATTTTATTCATTAATTTTTGCATGTAATCCAGCACCATAACCCTTCTAGGGGATTGTGGTGCAAGTAGTTATTTTCAACCACGGTCTCAAAATTCGGTATTGTTTTTTGTATCCCGACCATCTAGCACAATGAGAAATTGATTGCAAATGCAAAAAATAGTTTTTTACTATCGTATAAACTAGTTCTAGAACATCGGATTTCGGCTTGGCAAAAATAATTAATTATTTACAATTTCCAGACATAGGAAGTCTCAAATTACAAACATAATAATGACAGCAAAAATTAACACTAAATGAAAGTAATTTTCAATATTATACATTGTTAAATTTTTTGCCCCTTTTTCAATTTTCAATTTTTAGCCTACATCAATGTAAATAATGCGCCCAATAAAACTGCATCAAAATAGTGATGCGCTAAATCGTCAAAAAATTATTTAAATTTTTTCGTCTATAATTTTACTAAGATAATCGAGAATCGATTTATGAAAAAGAGAAAGAAAGTAACCGTTTCGTGAGTTAAACTTTTTTTAAAATAATGTACCATTTTGCCTATATTTAACTATAGCAATGAATTTCAAGAAAAATTCCCGGAAATTAAGATGAATTAAAAACAATATCATCAGTCTGTATTGGTAGAGAAATTTTTTCTGACAAAAATAATATCGGCATAATATAATTTTTTGGGATACGTGGATATCCCTTAATTCACACTTTGTTAATAATCCCGGCCCTAATGAGAAACGTAGTGTGTTTTTTAAGTAGTAGGGCCGGGATATTAACAAAGTGTGAAATAATGGATATAAATTAAACTTCAATGAGAGAAATACCAGCAATCAGGTTTTAAATGAATTTAACGGCTCAATGTTAAATTATTTTTTCTAGAAATTTACTTTTCTTATTTATTTTCAAGGTTAACGAACTGCAATGTGCAATTAAATCATTAGAATGTCCACCTTAATTCTCACAAATAGAATATGATTTTAAAACGGGCTTATTTCTCCCCTACAATCCAGCACGTTGCGGAGAGCCCCACAATCCCCTTAAGGGGATACGGGCAGAGCACTTAAGTACAATTTGCATTGTGTACTAAGTTTCGGATAACAGCGATTCAAATTTTTAAACAATCCAAAAATTTTTGAAAAAATGAAAGAAATTTTTTTTATAGAAAAATGAATACTTTTTTCATGACAAATGCAAATAAAAGACTTCTTATCAACTAATTTGTGTCCATATTTTTCAAAAAAAAAACCATTTAAAAAATAATCTAAGAAAAATTTCATGTCCGAGTCGCTAAAAATGCGACGCAAGTACACCGGTACACACCCAATGACCAAAAATGGTTATTTGAAATTCTTTAAAATAGTGTTGGACCCCCAGCAAAATTTGGTTGTGTAAAAACAGGAATATTTCTCATACTGTAATTTATAAGATTCAAAAAGTCTCTCAAGTCCTTGTTTCAAAGCTGCATTTAAAATCTCA
Source organism: Oikopleura vanhoeffeni (assembly GCA_004367855.1). Classification (NCBI taxonomy): domain Eukaryota; kingdom Metazoa; phylum Chordata; class Appendicularia; order Copelata; family Oikopleuridae; genus Oikopleura; species Oikopleura vanhoeffeni. The sequence goes on along the minus strand of SCLH01000386.1, from coordinate 23,466 downwards.
CTTTCTTTCAATATTCTAACTTAATTCTAAGTCAAAATAAAAATCTCGGATTTACACTTTTTAGGGCATTAGTTTAGAAGGAACACATCTTATTAAGCTTAGTATCCCGCACACACGGTTCGAAAAAAGAATACAAGGACCAGCTAAAGATGTTATTAGAAAATAAGGAACAAAATACTTTTGGTAAGTTTAAATCCAATATCGTTTAAAATATGCTCAAATAAGCAAAACCCAAGTGTTTAATTTTGTTAGACAAATACTGGAAATGGCACAGAAAAATCTCTTTCAGGCTTTAAAACCTGTTAGTTTAAAAACTGTTGAGCTAGAATAAAAACTAAATTAAAATAACTTTTTTTGTATCCTAAACTTTGCTTATAGATAAAATTTATATCCCCTTATTCAACCTTTTGTAAATATCCCGGCCCTGATTAGGAAACGTAGGTGTTTTTAAGGTAAGAGGGCCGGGATATTTCCAAACAGTGTAATAGAGGAAATATGAAGCTGAAAATTGTTTATTCGAAATATTATGCAGTGAGAGTCTACTGTGGGACCATCCTTTTGGGAAATAGTCAAAATGAAATTTCTCAATCGAAAAAACCACTGAGCCAAAATTCGAGAGAAAAAATCTTTTACCTAAGATTTGGGATTTATCCCTTATTCACCTTTTGGTTAGAATGTGTAGCGCATCATCGTTAAAACATCACACGTTAAAAAGAGTAGTGCTACGGCATTCCTAACCAAAAGGTTGATAAGGGTTATAACTTATAGGCCTAGCGATTCGCAATTCCGCTGTTCGAACTCCTTTCGAAGCTCTTAGTGGTCAACGTCCGTTATTTTCGGAAATTTAATTGATTAACGCGTAACGCGAATTGCCCAGGCCTTTGTATGATAAATCTGCATTTTACATTTAAAATGCAGTCAATTCGCCAGTAAAATAAAATTGCGGTTTTATGCTGCTTTTTCATTTTCCACATCCTTCCGCATTGCTGATTTTCAGTTTTTTTAAATATTAAATGATAATTTTCCAACTTTTAATACCTGCTCAAAATTGTTTCTGCATATAAACAAGCGCATTGAAATTGGTAAAATTTTTCCATTATTAAATATTTTGAAACAACCTTTTTTTTATTTGTTTTAATGTCAAGACAAAATTTAACAAAATGAGCTCTGAATTGTTAACAGGATAGTTAATCAAAATAATATCGATTACCGGTCCTTCTGGAACATATTAGCTAGTTTTTCACCAGCAAATTTAATATAATTCAAGCTTTTGAATGACGCTGCGTCACTGACGCCATCCCAATTTAGTTTCTAGAGAGCTGAACTGAGCAGAAATATTTAGTTAATAATAAAATTAAAAATAATTGGGCCGAATCGGACCAGTTTTTTTCGGAGATTACTGAAATTTGAAACAATGGTCAGATTGGATTATTAAAAATGGGATACAAGTCGTTTTCAAACGCCGAAATTATTTACAATTTTGACTAAAAACTAGCTACAGGAGCCCAATATCGCCGGCCAAATATCGGCCGAATTTGCCGAAATTTTTAGCAAAAATTACCTCGTATTTGGCAAAAAAACTTTTGGCGATATTGCCCCCGCCCCTTTATATATTGTTTCAGGAGGACCCGTAATATAATACCAAAGGAACTGAAAAACACGCACATCAACAATCTAATCGTTGTGTTCTATTTTCCCATTGAAATCGTCTTAATCATCTGAACTTGGGTCTAATTTGGTAGCTTAAATACTGAATAGTATAGAAGGACATGACTTTGTTTCCACAAATAACTCAATCTTAGCACGAAATAGAACTGATCTTCAAATTCGATTTCCTGATATGTATCCGATAAAATTGAAAAAACATTATGTGGAACATTGTTTTGGCTATTATTTCGTTATTGTTTTTTTTTTGTTTAATTCCTCTACGCTTTTATAATTAATACCAATTGTGTGCTAACCTTATCCTTAAGGGGGTGGTCAGGGTAAGGATTTTTCGGTTTTTTTGACTTTGGGAAACTTACTAGTTGAAGAACTAAGAGATTCATACAGAGTTACATACTTTTACGGTTTAAAAAGCTCAGAACAATTCCTCGTCATTATTGACACATCGTAAACGATTTTTCATAATTTCGGGGTAGCGCAATATAAAGGGTAATAAAGGGTGGAAAAGTGACGATTTTCTTTAAAGTCGACTCCTCCGTGAATATAAAGTGAAATTTTATTTGGATTCTTACACTTTCGAGGAAACTAAATGTCCAATGAAATGTTGGAAAGGATTTTGAATTTTTGCTCTAGAAAGCTCTTGATCGCCAAAAATATGCTATTTAGTCATTTTTCAAAATCGATCTCTCCTCCGTCAATTTTATACAGATTTCAAATGACATGGTAGAATACTTCGGTTTAAACACTTTTGAACAAACCTGTTGAAATGTTTTTTTTTTAATAGTTTCATCTTGTTACGTACAGGTGCACTTTTACGAAGTAATAAAATATTTTTTTTGCTCTAAATCATCTAAAAACCCGAAATATATAGTGAATCGACCTCTGGGAAATTCATTTTTTATTGTTTTAAGGCCGTATCTGCTGTAGTTTTCAAGGGAGCGTTAAATTACGATTTCATTTGATTTTTCATGACTTTTAAATTTTGTTAAAGAGGAAATTAATTTCAATTTTCATAATTTTCCTTAGATAAATTTTTGTGTAATAACTGTGGGAATAAAAACCTTTTGATAGCTACATAACAAATTTATTTACTTTGTGGCCCCGTGTGAAATTGAATTGACAAATGTTGAAGTTGTCAAATAACTTTTGTTTGTTGAGAATCTAACTATTTAAATCAACCTGCGCGGTCATTCTCAGAGTATCGTAATCAAGCCTGATGGTTTGAAAAAAGAACCGGAAACGACGGTTACAATTTTCTTTGATGAACGCTAATTAATGGTCGTGCACATGAAAATAGCTATGAATTTTTTCAATTTGGCTCTATGATGTAAATTTGGAAAACTTGATGGCGCTATTTTTTTTGTACATATATATAATGATCTTTTTAAATATAAATATTTATAAAGAAATGCCAAAAACTAAAAATTGGAGTTGCAAGAAAACTACTCAAAAATTTTGAACATTCTTTGCCGAAACGCTCTGATGCCAAAAGGGAGATTAACGTTCAGAAGCTCAAGAACAAGCCGGATGGACAAAATAAATTGATTTTGTGTTTCGCTCGCAGAACTTCAAAAAAAATGACTGCAAAATAGTTTTTTTGCATCTTGGAGGAAAATTTGGAAATTTTCAAAAATCATAATAAAAACAATTTTTTCAAATCAAAAAAAACGGTTACCGAACGACCTGTAATTCGGTTTTTAATAGTGCGCCGATAATCGGAAAAACCGTGGTACTGGGACAGTTTTGGTTTTTCGCCAATAATTTTTAAAATTACTGAATCACCCAGATAATATTTGCAAGTTTTTTTTATATATACTGAGAATTTCTGAAACTCGCCAAACTTATTTCGAGCACAAAATATATAAATTTTATTTTTTTTTCGAGATTTTCAAAAAATCCTAAAAAAAAAAAAACTAGACAAGATACGACCTTCTAGTTTTGAATTTTGAGATTCGCCCCGTATTTCATTTAGTTAAAAAATAAATATATTTTTTGTCAAAAAGGTTCCCAACGACCTTAAATTAGGTTGCAAATAATGCGCCGAAAACGGGAGAAACCGTGGTAGCTAGGACATTTTGGTAAATTCTGCCATAATTTTTTTGAAATTCTGAATTACCAGAAAATATTTACAGTTTTTTTCTTAGCATACACAGATCCCACAAAAAGCTTGCCCTGAACCACCCCCTTAAGGGGTTCTTAGGGCACCCATATCGTTTGTACTGAAAATTATTTTGACTGCATTTTTTATAATTTTTTGATCCTCCACCGTAGATTGTTTTAATTAAATAAAGAAATTAAAAATTCGGAAAAAAATTTAACATCTGGAAATTTTTTTTCATCAAATTCGAAACCAAGCTTAATTTGAGTATATATAAAACTAAACTAAACCCGGGCTCAACGTTCAAATATCTTTTGAGAGACTCTGCCTCGTATGAGAACGCAAAGTAAAATAGTTACCATCAACCTGAACGCCCTACGCGGGCAAATTTCACAAAAAAGGCAAATAAAGGGATATAGGTTCCTATAGGCAAGTCTGATTTTATGATTTTTGAACTCAACGTGGCTTTTTTAGTCATAAAAACCAAAAAAAATCGTAAAAAAAATTACCAAAATTTTCGGAAAAAATATAACATTTTTTCTGAGTGTGGAAAATAAAAGATCTTTTTTTCTCTGCTCTAATACTAAGCGCTCGAACGGTGAATATTTGGTCATAGTTTTTTTATAATAACCGTTTTCCGAGAAACATTCAACTTACGAATCGTTTGGTCTTAAAAAAAACTGATTTGGACGAAATGGATGTAAAAATAAATTTCAAAAATTCGGTACTCCTGGGAGTTAAAAACTGATATCGTAAAAATCAGGCAAAACAGTTTTGTTAACAATTATTACGAAAAACTATAGTGCACGGAAAAATAGTTTGCCATGTAGCTTTCCGTGGCCAAAATAGCAAACAACAGTCCTTTTCGCCAGCTTTGATACCTTTTTAATGAGAAAATTAGAAAAAGGGCAAAACAGTTTTTCCGCCTTTGAATTTCGCAGCTAATGTCAAATTTTGAAACATTTCCTAAATAGGACAAAAAAAAATACAGGTTTTTCAAGAAATTTTATGCTCATGGTTAACCTCATTTACCGGTTGGTTCAACATGCTATCTCCAAAATATGATTCAAAACGTCATCCAGAGATTACGAACTAACTTATCAGAATGTTTTATTCAATTCCTATGTCTATGCCGAGAGAAATAAGCAATTCAAAAAGTCCATTTTGCCTATAGAATCCCCTTAAGGGGTGGTCGTCGCTAAATAAGGCCAATGAAAGAAAATCCAGAAAATCCAGGGAGGAGATACATTTTGATTGAGACCCCAAAAATAGGGTTTGAAACCCAAAAATACTGTTTATTGGTGATTCTAAAGCCCAAAAATAGGGTCTGAAACCCAAAAATACTGTTTATTGGTGATTCTAAAGCCCAATCAGAGAATTTTTTTATGACGCTCCTTAATGACCTGCTCACGTAACGTGAGTCACGTTTGTCCGGTTAATGCAAGTCATGAATCATTGTTTTACCTGAAAAACCCAGGGAGGAAATTCATTTAAATAAAACTGTTGGGTGTGTAAACATGTTTCTGATCAAACGAGCTATCCATCACTTTCGATTTTTATTAGGATGCAAGATTTATGTTCAAATATATCTGAGAGGATATTTGCTTCAACTATTTGTACTTTTGCGACAATTGGCCATTAAAAACGCCTTTTTTATTTTTTTTGCGTCGACCACCCCTTTAAGCGGGTCGGTGCATTTTGACAGATACGGATATGGGCTCTTGAAAAAAACTTTTTACTGGGTTTAAATATTCTTCTCAATATCCCTTTATCACTTTATGATTAGAATGCGTAGCCACTACTCCTTTTAACGTGTGATTTTAACGTTGTGGCTAGTAGGAAGGTCGGCGACTTTTCCAGGTCGGGTCGCCACCGAAATTCTTGCAATCACTATTTTATGCAGATCAACTGCGCGCCATTATAACATTGCATAGGCTAAAAATTCGAATATTGAAACAGAGCAACTTTTTGCTGCGAGTCCGCAAATCCGATATTATTTTGCTTGCAATCGATGACACGATACAAGAAAAATAATACCGAATTAGGGACCGTGGTTGAAAATAACTACTGCATCCACAATCCCCTCAATGGCGACTTTGGTTCTCAACTACCGTAATGGCCGACAATTTCTGGACTCGTAGTGACTTAAAACACTGCTTAAACCGACAGATCGTGATTATTTGAAAATGCGGAATCCGATAATTTGATTGGTTAAATCTGCCCAAATCTAACCTATGAAATCGTCGTATACTGCAATTCAGTGTTTTGATTGGGTGCTAGTATCCCGCATAGTTTGTATCCTTCAAATAGTCACGATCTGTCAACTGAGGGCCCTTCATTCATATAATTGAACATATATAATATATGATATATTGATTATCAATGCTTCTGGGATATCCGTTGCAGGGTGAATGATTTAAGTTCACTAACGCTTTTGGGACATTTGTGGCAGTTTCGAAGTTAACCAACGCTTTTGCGACATTTTTACACAACTTTCAAATATATCGATGAGCACTTAGCATAAAAAGTACACTGAAAACTTAGCATGAATGAGGGATTTTGATTGGTTTAAATAAACCAACCAGAATCGCGCTAGGACGTCAAAGTTTCCAAAACATTTAATAAATCAATTTTTTTCTGAAATACACGCATGAGACATTATTGAAACCCCTAAAAATTAGTTTATTAACCAAAGTGAAAAACTTTATAATTAGGGTGCGCAGCGGAAACCCTACATACTTTACTAGAACCTTTGATGAAAATTCATTTGAGGCCATGTCACATGGCCCATGTGTTTTTAAATAAAATGATTTCATAATAATCTTTTAAAAATGGGATCGAATAGGGGAAACAACGAGATAAAATGAGGGTATACAAGCCATTTTCCTTCATAATCAATGATTCTCAATAGAAATATATTTTCGACAAAATTTTGCAGACCTTATTTCACCCCTTATTGTTAGTCATAATACAGATAATTCAATTCCGGAACAAAATCCCTCCCAGTCATATATTTTCATTTGAAATTCGCCGTTTTGTTTTTCCAATAAATATTATTTGCCCTGAAATTGTCTAAGAAATGATTATGAATAAATTAAGATTTTTGTTTTGATCCCGGTGAATTGTAAATCTGAATCTGACTTTTTTCAGTTAAACATTCGAAATCCCCTCCAAATTAAGTGCCTTTTTTCAAAATTTTGCTCGTGATTTTAGCTTCAGCTGATACTTGATCATACGCATGACGATTGGCTCGTTTTCAATGATCTTGTGATGTTTTTTTTTGTGTCGCACTTCTAATGGGATTATGTCGTTTGCGCGCTTAAACTGAAATTGTCAGCTAAAATCTGACATACTGTAGTTAA
>SCLH01000386.1:5271-16336 GCA_004367855.1 Oikopleura vanhoeffeni | reverse complement strand
AGAAAAACACAGACTGGAAAGTTTCCGGTGGAAACTCACATTTGAAAAAAAATCACAAAGATAGTACTACCGTATAATACAAATATGTATTTTTGTGTCGCTATTTCAAAAAAAAATGATGAAAAAACTTTTTATTACAGAGATCAAACAGTCACATATTTCCTGGTTTTTGGTTAGGTAAATCAAAAGCAGATTATCGTTATACTTTAACTTGTACCTCAACTAAAGACTATTCATTCTCACTTATATATGAGAAAAAATACGCCGAATTTAACGTATTATACAGTTTATAATGTTCTAAAAAATTAGTCATTGTGGATTTTTCAGAGACCGCGGACAGCCCACGACACTTGTTAATATGAAAATTAGATGCTGACTAGAAATATGAAATAAATTTGAATACTGTAGGTGAAAGACATTATGTATTTTATCCTCATCATTTTAAGTTCATACATACAAGTGTCTTGGGCTGTCCGCGGTCTCGAAAAAATCTACAATGAATCATTTTCAATGATCGATTTTTTAGAACATCACAAACTTTATGCAGGGAGTCTATATCGTCAGCACAATACTATTTGTTTTAGGGTACTTGCTGGGGCTTTTAAGCCACTTTTTTAACCGAAATTTATACTATTTATACTAGTATATAATTTGGCTTTTGAAAACGACTAATTCGATTTAGGTTATAGATCGCTGAGCAAAAATATCTAGTAACAAAAAAAAAGTTGGTCCGAATCGGACCATTTTTGATTTTTTCTGAGATAACTGAAATTGTTTAACTATCAGTTTTCGGTGAAAAATTGTAATTCAGACCATTTTTGTTAATTTTTTTTATCGAAATATTTGTGCTCAGTTTGAGTTATCTAAGAAATCAATCGGATGAGTCGTTTCAAAAGCCGAATTAGATTAAAATGTTGGCTGAAAAAGTGACATAAAAGCCCCCAGCAATTACTGTTATAGATATTCATATATACACAAGAACTTTGTAAATTAAAATGTCGTTCAAAAGACTATCTTGTATTAAGGGGGTCGGTACATTTTGACAGATTTGCACTTTTTCAATTTTTTTCTTGACGGGAAATTTTTTGCCACTTAGAAATTGTTGGATAACAACAATTTCGAACAAAAGTTGCCACTTTCGACCTTACTTCGTATCATCTGATTTTTTTCAGATCGATTACTTTTAGTTTACAAATCGTCTTTTGAAAAAACACTAAAAAACGCGCGTTTGCTATCGAAGGTGTCTAAATTACAGTGAATATTTATTTTTTATTGATTAGGAACCTTAAAAACAGTTTCGACCACCAGTTAAAATTTGTTTAATTTAATTTCATACGATTTCTACATCAAAATTGAAAGTTTAAATTTTAGAAAAAAGATGAAAAAACCGAATTTTAGCACATCGAAAAAAAAATTCATGAGTTTAATTTATTGAATTTTTTGTGGTGGATTGGTCCGCTTACCAATTTGACAAGTTTTGGTGTACATTTTTTTTTTAATTCTTGATAAATGAGGGCTTCGATGGATTTCTACCTAGTTTCGTTTCAAAAATTATGATTTAGAGTATAAACAAGAGCGAAGAAACAATACAAGGACATATTTGAATAAAGTTGAAGTAGCCATTCTCAATATTTTCAGGTAATGATTCCAGAAAAATGAGTTTGAAAATTTTCAAAATGATTCCAATTATTTTTTATCAAAAATCACAAAACTATGACATATGATTTTTCAAATAGCATATTCAAAATATGTGGTCACCTTCGCGAAAAGTTAAAGTTGCCATTTTGAAAAGTTTTTTTCGTTGGCTTAGGACAAATATTGAATAAAATAATTTAACAGAAGATAAGAGATTTTTTTCATGTTGTTCGGAACTTTTTTCAAAAATTTCTCATAATTTGTCGAATTCGAAAAGTTTAATTCGAACTCAAAATTTAATAATTCGACATTCTGTAGTACAAAGTGCCTGGATATAATCATTACGTTGATGTATCCTTTATCACTTTTGGTTAGAAGGCGAAGCCAGTGCGTGCCAAGTGGAAGTTCCGACCGCAGAACTTTTCTGAAAAACATAATTTTTTATGTAGTTTATTTTATTATTATTAATTTGTGAATATTTCTAAAATATATAGATATCATCAGAGAGCGGATTTTCCCCTCCCTGGTCCGACCCGACCTGGTAAAATTAAAAAAAAAATCGATCCCTGGCTTCAGGGATATTCTTCAGATTAGCCAGTTTGTAAAACTAGCCTTCCAAAATGTGCCAAAACGTTTTTGTATGAATACACTCCTTGGCACATAGGCAATACAAAAAGACATAAACGGAAAATCTATCTCCTCTCAGGTTTTACAATGTAATAAGCCTAAATTTTAACATAACCTGTCTTATTAGTATGCAAAACATCTAAGTAGCATTTTTGTGAATAATGGCTGTATTTATTATAGAAATTCTATATTATATGCAAAACTGGATTGACTTTTATCATCGGAAATTAAAGCTGGAAATTTAAAGTGGAAGAACTAATTATCGAAAAATTCGAATAATATCACATTTTTCGAATAATATCACAAGCAGTGAAGAAGATTTTATAAATATTTTGCTTGTGAATTCCGACGGCAATTTATGGAGAACGCTAGTTCGTAAAAAACAAGTGATTCCAGAAACTGAACTTGAACTTACTTACATTATTACTGAAATCAAATCTTGAAAATGAGTGAAAATTGGTGCATCAGATAATTTATCAATTAATATAGAAACAATTATTTTTCTGATTTTAATTTCGAAATATATCCGTCAATTTTTAAATCGTGAATAAGCACTTTTAGTGACGAAATATTCGGAGTCCGAATTTCGGATTGTTTCCGGGCGAGAGTACAAAAGTTATGGGAACGATAATAAAAGCTTTAGAACGGTAAATTTCCAGAACCAAAATTAAACATAATTAAAAACTTGTAAAAATGTTCGGCTCATTTAATTTCGACATATTATTCCGTTGAATTTGTATGTTGTAAATATAGTAAGACCTCAGAATACAAAATAAGTTCACAAAGACAGTTACGGAAATCCAGACTGTTTTATAAATAAAACTAAATTTCATTTAATTTAAAATAATTGTATTGAAAATACTATTATTTAAATATTATTAAAGAGCGTTCAAAGCAATGTTTCACACGCGTATAGCCATGCTTCTTTGTATCCTTAGTTTTAATAAGATTGTGTGGTTAATAACTTTATTTAAACAACAAATAAGCACGGAATTTAAAATAAATTACTTGACGTTTCGGTTATGCTGCATTTTTGTGCGACAGAATGCTTGGGGTGATAGTATTGAATTGAAAAATGGTCTTGAGGACTAACTTAATGTATAGTGGTTCCTAATTTGACATGTCTCGACAAAATATTAGCCAAACAGGGCCTCGAAGATATAATTCAGATTGGCCAATTTGTACAACTAGCCTTTAGTTTGCGTCAAAAATGTGCCAAAACTTTTTTGTCTGCTTACACTCCGTGACACATAAGCGAAACAAGAAGACATAACGCAAAACGGAAAATCTATATCCTCCCAGGGTTTATTATGAAAAAACCTAAATTTTAATACAACCTGTATAATTATTATTCAAAACTTTACAGCGGCGTTTTTGTTGATAAGTGCTATATTTTTTTTGGACATGCAAAAAACCACCGTTTTTGGACATTACGCCTCGAAAAATCTATCTTCTCCCAGGTTAAATTTGCAAATTAGCTCAAAATTTTGCAAAACCTAATTCAAAACAAATAAGAACTTTACAGTGGCTTTTTTTTGTAATTTCGAATATGAATTTTTCTAGGTCACGTGAAAAAATTTACGAAAAAAAAAGTGCTTCGATTTTTTGAAAGTAGGCTCATTGACTGGCTCAAGAGAAAACACTGAAGAGAAAGTTGGCTTACGTCATCCCGATATTTTTGAACATAATTTTGAGAAAAATACTTAAAAAAATCCAAAAAACGAAAAATTTTTGTTGTCATTTGGGCTGTTTCATGCGTGCAAAACATAAACAATTGATTTGGTGCATTTTTATGACGAAACAACTGCAGAAAATGTAGGAACCACCATACCCTTAATACTTAGAGCCATTTTTTGAAATTGAAGTATCACAAAAGAATAAGGACCTTTGCTATCAATACACAAGGCCATATTTGTCGAAGTAAATAAGGTTCGCACCCAGCCGTCCGCGTCCATATACTATATAGTATAAGCTATATACGTATGTATGTACAAGAGTGGTGCTGTAGAGCTAGTAGGAATGTGGGGCTAGTGATGTGGTGGGGCTATCGCGCAGTAGAGCAAGTGGTGTAGTAGGGCTATCCCTCTAGTACTATAGGAGTGTAGTACTTTTAATACTTAATAATGTACAATAAATTTAGATTTTTTTAATATGATATTGAATTTAAGCTATCTATTAAAATTGTTTGATTCCTTTTTTGATTTCTTGCGTTCAGTTTATTCCAAATAGATTTTTTTTCCAAATTTTCAGACAATTTCGTAACGCGGTTAAATTTTGGATCTTGAAACTCTGGTCGAATAAACTTCCATTCATCGAGAGTTTCCGAAACCACCTGTTTGTTAACCAACAAACCTTTCTCGCCTTGCTCAACACGAAATTCTCGGCGGAGATGTTTAAAAAAGTCAACTTCACAGGCGATCGAATGTTTTTGTGAACAGATGTCAGCGATAACTTTCCAATTTTTCACATCTAGTAACTTTGGCTCTTGGCGATCGACAGAATACATATTTTTCCTNATATAAGTTTGCATAAAACACAACCATTCAAATCAACAATATTTAATTCCAAACTCGATCCTAGTGATCCATAATTACCTCAAACAGAAATTGTAATGCGATCGTTAAAAAATGGCACCATTGGCGATAAAGAGCATTTTCTTGAGCACATTTGAATATGTCGAAAAAATTAAAACAAAAATGTTGGCTTGAATAGCGATAAAATCTTCGAATATGACGAACAAAACTTATTTTTTATCTTTACCTGATAACTATTAATCGAAAACATATATATGTATAGAGAAAAATTTTCTTGCTGATTTAAATTTCGAAATATTTTCATTAAATTTATTTTATTATGAAAAAAATATAATAAAACTTTTTACATATTCTTATTTTTCAAGTGAAGGTTTCCCGGGTTCGAGAAATACTAAATAATTGTACATTCTACAATTATAAAGTATTCCGTTAGCTTTTTTTCATAATGAATTATAATATAATAAAAGTGTTATTGTATTTAACTACATAATAAAAGAAAATTTAAGGAAAAATATTGGGAAATTATAAGACCCGAGAATAAAAATTTAAGTTTTGCAATTTTATGGCGAATTTCTGGACTTCTTCATAAAAAACTTAAGTACCAAATTGGTTTTAAATTGGTTCACAATTAATCTACCGAAATCACACAAGAACTATAAGGGCATTTTCTTTAGAAAGACCAGGCCACGATTCAAGAGATAAATGATTGGCCAAAACAGAAAGGGCCTTGAAATCATAAAAAAAAAATTCGCGCACCCTAGCTATAACTTATAGCCTATAAGGCATCTTTGGAGCCGAAGAAGATGATCATTCTGAGAATATTGAAATTTATTTGTAATATTTGAAATATTTACTACTGGGAACGTTCAACTGGCTGCAAGTTATTAGCAAATGTTTCAGGTCTTTCAATGCGTTGTTTTTCGCAGAGTAACAATAGGGTTTTGTGGTTATTGATTTTATTTGAAAAACAACAAGGCACGGAATTTCAAATAAATTACTGGACGTTTCGGCTATGCTGCATTATTCCTATTGCAACATAACTGATGCTGCATTACAGAAATGTCAAGTTATTTCATTTAAATCACCCGCTTATTTGTTCTGATAAGAACATTCATATATCCTGCATAAATTATTGACCATTATCCAAACTTGAACGTCAGCATATTCTGATTCAACCGAAATTTAGTCCAAATTTTGCACTCACTTTCGAGTTATGTTATTTCAAAGTCAGAAGTAATTTTCATTCTTTTGAAAATTTAAGCTTGGGCGTTCTGTCTCAAGGGGGTGGTCGTCGCAAAATAAGGCTCTAGAAACAAATTTTCACATATTTATTGGAATAGCTTTTTTTATAAAAATAAAGACACTTACAAGCATTTTGGTATTCGTTTTATTTTGATATATATGGTCAGAAAGGCACTTTTTGATGGCTTTAAAAATATTTTGTATGAAATAAGTTGAAATTTATTAATTTTTGGAAAATCAAAACACGATTTATAGAAAACTGAGGAAGAACTTCGGACAAAACTCTCTATTCCGATCTGCACGGACTATTCAGCTGCAGATTCATGTAGGTGTTGATTCAACACTGTTGAATGTGTAATTTTAAAATCCAGGGAGGAGATACATTTTGATTGAGACCCCTAATAGGGTCAAAATACTGGTTTTTGGTGATACTGAAGCGGATACTATGCGGTTTTTCCGGAACGAGCTATTTATTAATACTCATTTATTTAGATCTGTGTACAATTTAAGAAGCAATTCAGAAGCAACAGTGAAAAAGGTTTTTGTTGACAGTATTCATTGTACGTTGTATGGAATATATAAGAATTATATACGACATATAAGGAATTATATATAGGAGATATAATATCGGAATATAATATATCCCCTTATTGCCCTCTCGTATAGATTCGGTCTCTCAAAAATGCGGGGATTAGAAAAAAACGCGGCTTTCAAAAACGACTCAGCCGATTAGGTTATTAAATAGCTCAAACTGAGCACAAATATCTAGTGAATAATACAAGATAAAAATTGGTCNATAATTAAAAATTTCAGTAATCTCAGAAAACAATTAAAAACATTGGTCCGATAATCGGACTCCGATTCAAACCAATTTTTAATGTTTATCTTCATTCGATAATTGTGCTCAGTTTGAGCTAACTACGAACTAAATCGGATAACGATATGATGTATGTGAGTGATCACTGATCAGAGACTGATGAATACTTATCAAGTAATACTTGTAATACGTTTCAGTTAAGGCGGTTCATGCAAGATTTCAACGGCTAGGAATATTGCACAATTTGATGTGTTGAAATCTGTGCGCCAAAAACTAAAAATAATAAAGATAGCAATTACCTGCTGAGATGATAGAGGAAAAAATTCGGAAAATTTTCGGCGAAGCTTTGAAAATAAAACTATATTATTTTGCTTAGAGTTAACCTCTAGTCTTTGTTTTTGCCAGTTACTTTTTAAACAGTTTCGAACTTCTACCCTCCATAATTAAATTCATAGAGTATAAAAAATTAGTTTGTGGCAAACATTTTGAATTCATTACATCAAAATTAGACGTTTGTGGTTTTTTACCCTCTTATTAAAATCATTTTTTTTGATAGGAACACTATTTCGACACCAAAAATGGAATTGTAAAACATTCAAAATAGAACACTGAATACTATGAATTATGAGCATTTGGATTTAAAAATGATTTCTTGAATTTGAGGATATTGTTTTCGCGTTTTTGCGATTCTATAAGGATGTTATAGGGTCTGGAAATACAAAAAATCGGAAAGCATTTTTTAGTTTAGATTATAGACGCTCTTGAATAGGATATAAATTTGAAATTTTGTGTTTCCCAGGGTCGCTGAAAAATTTTAAAACCTTTTAAGACCTCCGCGTCAGTTTAAGTCATAAACACAATTAATTATAATAAATTTCAAAAAAATCGCTCTTTATGATTTTGTATGACTTTAAAAAAAATTCAAAATTTTTCATATCTATTTTAGTTGGAAACAAACTTTTTTATTACCAGGCCCTACAAACCAGACCAAGCCAAGTAATCTCTTGGCTTGACTACGATTTCCAAGCCAATCCAAGCGAAACTTGCCGAGTCTGCTACAAACTCCTTATATTTGAAAAGGACCGCTATCAAATTCTAAAATCAAGCAACCAATTTTATTATGTCAATGATGATAATGAGCGATGATTTTGTCTTTTTGTTAAAAATCGAGCAAAAATGTTAATGAAATTCACCAAGATACAGCAGGATCTTTCCAGACAAAAGTAATGTGTTTATCAGATTCTCGATAAATTCCATAAAACGATTCTTTGACAATTGCACAATCTTCCATGGGTTCCCACAATGCTTCAATTTGATCTTTACCGCCCTCAGAACTTAGGAAAACTGAGGATTTTACACAACCAACCAGAGGATTTGAAAAAGTGCAGATAAGAAACTCATCTCGTCGCATCTTAAAAATTACAATAGTACTGTGATCTCTAGACCGAGTTTTCCAAAACATGCCTTAAAAATAGAAAAAAATGGCGCTAAAGAGCTTTAAATAAGAAAGTTTTTCAAATTTAAAGAAAGTTTTCGAAATTATCGGAAAATTCTCATTTTGTCCCCTTAGACATACGACGTGTCTGAGACTAGTTTTCGGAGTTAGAAAACAAATGCGTAGGTTTTTGCTCAGATTGTTCGCTTAGACAGAGTTCACAGTAGTCATTTTTGACAATTTAAGATTTATGTATCGTTCAGCATTTTAGTTTTTCATGACATGATATTTGCTTTGAATGAGATAAAATTTTAACAAAATCACAAAAAAATAAGTGAATAATGACTCATTAATAATGAGTTATTATAGATGGAATGATCTTTTATGGGTAATAAATAGTTTGTTTATTTTTGGAAACGACTGATTCAATAAATAGACTACTGTGACATAGACTGCCGCAGCATAGTGTTTGAAAGTTACTGATTCCGATTTTCCATGATTTGGACTGTCAGAATCTGACATTTTTCAAGAAATTGAAAATATTCGAGTTTCACTTTGAATTTTTTTAGAACGAGTGAATAGATACTTCGCCTTGGTACATATAATTATGAACATAAAATATTATATGTTTTCAAATAATAAATCCATTTGTTATACAGTTTCAAAAACAACGAACATTACAGGGCACCTGGCTGCCTGCTCCTTTATAAACAATTGGCCTTGAAATTTTCTCTCAAGGCCTCGTGGTTGAATACATCTGGTCCTTGAATGAAATTCCGAACATACAAGTCTGAATACAACTACCACTTCTTAAATTATAAATAACGAATATTTGGCAATTTATTCATGCTATTTCAACATCTATTCAACATAATTTGCTAGATAGCTTGATAATAAATAAAACATTGATAATTTTGACGCAGAAAATGTTATCATAGACCATTCGCCAGCTAGAGTCAGAAAATATTTTGAAGCAAGAAAAATAAGTTTGAGTTCCTGACTAAAAAACAAGGAACAAAAAAGTTGCATTATTAAGCGATCAATTTTTGGTTAAAAAGTGCTATTGCAGATTTTCAAAAATGGATATATCGAAAATCCTGCCTATGTGTCGTATTTAATTACTACGTCACAAGAATATGAATCCTTTGATTTCATTGGTCCTGTGAATATAATCCTGTGAATTCATTGGTCACTTTCTCTATTTGTGACGTAGTGATAAAATACGACACATAGGCAGGATTTTCGATATGGACATATGCAAACTGTTCAATTTCCACGTAACTACGGCCAACAGTCAAATAATGACAGGGATTCAAATTAAAAAATGAATTGATTTTGACCAACATTTTTGTAAACAGAAAATTTGGTGTCACTATTTTTTTTGCAAAATCGGCAACTGTAGAATTCTGATTTTATAAGTTTTCATGTATTTCATAACTAGGACAAAGGAAGAATTCTTCTGTTGACAGCATTATATAAAAGTTCTCTTTTTTATATCTTCCAAAACTTTCGCAAAAAAAAACATTTTTTCGAGAAACTTCTCACCTCAGAAAATACGTAAGAATTAGTTGTTACCTTTGATTTCACAGCAATAGAAACACCTCCACTGACACCGGATAAATGAAATCCTTCTGTATTCATCACATAAACAGTTTGCTTTTGATCCGGTTTGATGCTATCTACCGGTTGGTTATAATATTTTCCGGTTTTGAAAACATTATCAATAATCATGATAGTGTCCGATTTTGATAAATTCACAAAAGTTAATTTCAAGGATCGTCTTTTGGCCATGACCATTTGTTCTTCGCTAGCTGTTCATGAGGTTGATTTAAAAATTGTCTTAAAAAATTCCATCAAAAATCGCAAACTCAAAAGTTTATTACAAAGAATTGCCCTGAAAGAATGCCCCCCCTCTGTACATCATTATGACTTGAAAAGACTTTCAAAAGAATCCTCGGGATCGATTTTCTAATGAACTATAGCCTATAGGTCAATTATGTACTGCAGGGGTGCTAAAGAGCAAAACGAAAAAAATTATAAGTCTTAAAATGACCAATAAAATCGATACCCACTTTTGAAATTTGAAATTCCTTATATCTAATCGTCTATGTAAAAATGTTAAAACATTCAAAAGATCATGGGAGGACATCGATGTTTAATAACAGGTGTTTTTACCGATTATACAAAAATTTTCATAATTAATTGCATACATGTAAATCTACGTGTATCTGAATCTAAGTTTGAATCTAACTAACCATCTACCTTTGAGTCATTTCTACTATTTTTGTTCAAAAAGGCTTCAAAACAGCGAGACCCCCTTAAAATTACCAGTAAGAAACACTCTACCACTGGCAGGTGAGTCATCAAAATTGATACGCATTCAAATTGTTAATTTCAAATAAATCCCTATCCTGAAATTGTAGAAATTTCTTGACATTCTCTAACTTGCTGTGTAACAGTTTTCTTGTCAGAATGGATCCCAAGTACCATTTTATTATATTTAAATTATTTTAAAATATAGAATTGAAATTTGACGTTTCTTTATTTATTTGAAATATCTTCTCACGATTTTCATTGGCTGAAAACGAAGTTGCTATCGGAAAGGTTTCAATGAGTCACTATAGGCTAAATCACAAGTTGAGAGAAGAATACAGCCTTAGTCACTGAGTGTCACTGACTGTCACTCTTATGAAAGTTAGTTTTTTTTTATCTACAATTGGGTTTATTTTCTGAAATAAATTAGATTTTTTTCAAAAAAGACTCTCCTACCAGGTA
>SCLH01000385.1:775524-792640 GCA_004367855.1 Oikopleura vanhoeffeni | reverse complement strand
AAAAGAGAGAGATGGGTGTTAGGTAATCCAAGGGTAACTAAACACAAAGAATAAAAAAAATAATTAGAACTTTTTATGAACAAGTTCAAAGACATTACCAATACGATTATTAAAATTCACATATCACTTAAAAAGATAGACCAAAAACAATATTAAAATACCAACAGGAAAATCGTCACAAAGTATCATATAGCATTAATATGCTACGAAAAACTGATAATTTTCTTATATATAATACCATTGGTTATGAGCATAGATTGAAACGTTGGTCATAAAGTAACTGGAATAGTGTGTTTTTTAAAGTAGGAGGGCTGGGATATTTAAAAAATGTGAATGGGAATAATAATAATAATGGACGAATATATAATAAGGGCATAAAATAGGGTACGGACGGATAGAACATGGGAAAATGAAAGTTTTAGGTGAGTGTTATTTTGTAAGCAGGTTATGTTACAAAATGAAACAAATGATAAAAAAAAAAATTTGGGGGGGGCCCTCTTAAAAGTTGGGGGGGGTTTTCAGAAAATTATCCTAGAAAATCCTTTTTCTGTTTCAAACTCGATAAAAGGAATAATATTTATTTTTTTATTAAAACGGAAAGAGGTGACGCAATAATTTGGGGGTTTTAGATATAATAAAGTTTTTTCGGAATAGGTGGTTGAAAAAATTTGGTCAGTTTAGGAATATTCTTTAGTTCGAAAATGAGGTAATGCGTAGAGGGAAAAATGATTACGTTGGATGAAAAAATCTTTGGCTTCATGTAAGCAAGTGAATTTTTTTGTCTCTGTATAATCGAAATTAGCTATTTTTTGATAAAAATAATATAAAAAATGCGACGGAGGTTGTAAATATAAAAAAGAATTAAAAGAAATTAAAAATAATTATCTAACGAATTTCATGTGACAATTTTTTTTTTCGACAATTATTATTAGTTTTTCGAATTCTACATTAGAGATTTTTATTTGGTGTGTTAATATTAAATCTTGACATAAGTAAATTTTTCCGGTCGTACCACTAGCCTACGAGTAATGGCATACTGTGGTCCATTATAATATTAACGCGCAGTTTGGTGGTAATTAATATCCGTATTCACATATACTCATGATTAATGTCGCCAGCCTAACTATTAAACGGGGTATGAACGGTATTACCAATTTTATCGATAATTTTTTTGGTCGCTATTTTAAAAGCTATGTTTTAACTATAGTAAAATGTGTAGGCGGAAAATATTGGTTTTATAATGCAAATTTCTAGAATTATTATAAATGTTTTGAAATTTTATTTTCGCTTGACTACATAGAATTATGAAAGTGTTTATTCTGACAAAGTTGTGATAATCAGAATACCCTTTCAATTGTATAATTTTTTATTAGCGTTAATAAGAAGGATAGTTTTACGCTTAGCAATTGTTAATAAGGCAAAGATAGAAGAAAAAAGGTCGACCAAAATTATCGATGACTTAATGGTATACTCTTGAAAAAAACTAGGTTTCTAAGTCAGGGCGGGTTTTCAAAAGTGTGTATGAGGTATGTGCCGAACAAAAAGACAAAAAATTATATATGGATAACGGCTAAGAGTACAAATCTAACTATTTGGAAAAATGCCAAATCTGAGCATTTGATTGTTGATCTTTCCTAATTGACCAATGAAATCGGCTATTGCGAATAAGGTTTTGATTGTTATCTGGCGTTGTTTGGTACATTCAATAGTCTAGGATTTGTACTCTGAGGTCGTTGATCGTTCATATATTCTAAATTGAATAAAAAATCTAGAGTGGTGTAGGATTTTGTATAATACACTTTAAAAGACAAGCTTATAGAATGGTTTTTTGGCTTTTAATGGCAATTATTGAAAGATAGTAAGGTCTGCTTACGTTTTTTTGTTAGCTGATATTATCTTGAGAATATTTTCAAAGGTTATTCAGTAGGAGAAGACTTTCACTAGGAGAATTTTACTGTTAGTTGGTTTCATGATTAGAAGTTTTGTCCAATAAGTAGCAGTATTTGTATATAAATTTTTAGGTTCTAGAGTACTTTCTAAGAGTAGAGTATTCCAGATATTTCGACTAAAATCGCAACAATTTTTTCTGGTTCATGAGATCGTAGGAGAATTGTGAGGGGACGATAACTCCTTAAATTTTGAACTAAATCTTACTCAAGCGCCGTCTGAAAGGAGTCCTACAATTGGACATTTTCACAAGATTCAAAATAAGGTGAATTGATTGTGATAGAAATCTTTCATCCAATGGACATTCGTTTCTCATCTGAATTTTATCATTCTTTGTCTGTCAGACGATGTGGGGCGTGTGTGAAAGCTCTAGCTATGATATATTTTCAAAAAGAAAAAAATTTGAAAATTGGTTTGGTTTTCATCTTAAGATTTCAGTTTACGTTATTTACTGAAATTGATCAAGTGATTGCCAGCTGGGAATACTAGACATGTCAATATTAGGAATACCTTTTCTGAACATTCCATTCTTCGAAAGGATCTGATAGTGATATGAGTTATACTAATAATTCATATACATGTTACTTGTCATATATGTTAATGGTACTGTATATTATTTTCTGGCACTATTATAATTTTTCTCAATCAAAGTGGCTCTAATAAATTGATGCTAGTCGGAATATTAGCAGGCGCAGAAAGAGAATACCAATTGAAATCACAGATTCTTGAATTAATCGACAATCGTGTGATGTGATCACATGTTTTTTTTGTGGACGAGATAAATCGACACGGGCATCATATTTATTTGAGCTTAACAGGAATCGGCAGATAGTAATCCCTTTCAAAAATTCTACGCCTTGTATATTCCGTTTTTGCTAAACCCCCCTAAAAGTTAGATTTGGCCCGGTTTCGTCCTTATCATATTCGATTTTATTTTTATCGACAACCTTATTATAAATTTGGACGAAATTAATTTTATTAGCATTTTTGAACAAATACGTGTATAATTAGTGCCACTAATTTGTGGTTGGAATCTCAACTTGACCTATTAATTATTTCAAATAACTAACTGTTGAAGCGAGGCGGCCAATCACGATGCGCGACCGAATTGAGAAGATTTCGAACCTATCGTCATAACAATTAAATAATATATCTGAAAATTACACTACATATTTACATAAGTAACTACATTAGGCGTCCCAGGTCGAAATAATTTTGAAAATTAATTTGAAGATATCAATGAAATTCTTTTGGATAAGATGGCGGTTAAATACGGCGATAAAACTTTTTCAAGAACTATTTCATATTTTCATTATTTTTATGGTAAAATATCTCTTTTTTCATAATAATCTCCTCAATATTTTAAAACTTGCTGCGTTTGGTTTTAATACATTTTTAAAATGTCCGCTGCTAGTTCATTGTGAAGTAAGCATCAAAAATTTCGGATAAATTTTCCCAAATTATTCCGATACCATATTCTCTGGGGGTGGATTTTTTTGAAACTAAATATTTCGCGAATATTTCGCGGTCGACGCTGATTTGGCTAAAATTTTTGGTAGATGAATCAGGTCTTTCGCGATTGGGCTAAGAACAATTCGGTAATCAACCCAAATTTTATTAAAAAAAAATATTTGGGTGGACGATTTGAATGGCCTGGATTCTTCAAAAAAGTAATTTTTTTTGTTGCGGATGTCGCGCAGAATTCCTGTAATGGGATTAGGGTGTCTTTCCCACAAATTATATTTTTTCCGATTTTCATTGGGTACAGCGGAGCGCCTGCGATTTTTTTAATTAGTCAAAAACTTGTAAAACATTCGTGCGCTTCCGCTTGGACTAAGTCAAAATAGGGAAAGGGATAGATTCATCCGCTTTTATCTCGGGTCCGGGATTAGGCTTGTCCCAGTTACTCACCTTTTTTGAATCTTCACGCCAAAATCAAATCCAAATGTACATTTAGGTTTCAACTTTTGTCAGGGAAAAATTTGAGGTCAAATGACAAAAAATTCTGGAAAATCAGCTTTCTGATTGGTTGAAAAAAGTTAATAGAAAACTATTTGAAAGTCTTTAAATTGGCGCCTTACATTCATGATAATGCAGTATTTTTTTTAAATAGAAATTTTTCGATAAACTGAATTTATTCGGGGTCTGAAATAAAAAAAAATCGTCAAAATCGATGAAAA
Organism: Oikopleura vanhoeffeni; assembly: GCA_004367855.1. Lineage (NCBI taxonomy): Eukaryota > Metazoa > Chordata > Appendicularia > Copelata > Oikopleuridae > Oikopleura > Oikopleura vanhoeffeni. Next base: position 788,513 of record SCLH01000385.1, on the reverse strand, counting down.
ATGTTCGATTTTTTCTGACAAAAAACAATGAACCTGCTCGTTTGGGTTTTTTTATTCAAAGTTATTTGTAAATACCAGGTGTGGTTCATTTTAATGTTGGAAACTCCGCTGGACTAAGATCAAAATAGGGATGAAGGCGGATAGACTTATCCCTTTTATCTCGGGTCCGGGATAGCCTTAACACTTTAGCTTCTATGTCGCTGATTTGGTATTATGGCCTTACTCCATTTGGGTATATTTGGCAAAGACTAAGAAAAAAACTGTGGTCGATTCAATTAATTCATGTTACAAGATTCAACTATAATTTGTGATCAATTATTAATAGTGGATCTTTACTTCAAAATGAACATCAGAACTGTAACGTTATTTTTTGAGAGAGATTTTTTAAGACCAAATTCACCTTTAGCACATATGGTTCGAAACTGTAAATAGACACAAATTGCGATGCTGTACGCCGCGAATTAGTTTTTGATTTTCCTGAGAATTTCTTGGAAATAGTTCGCGTCAATGGCTTTAGCTTCTAAAACATTATTTAGTTAAGTTATGGGGCATGGTTGAACTCTGAATTGATGATTCCTGCCGGACGTCAAGGGTGTAATCTATGACAATGCATACTGAAAGATTATTTTTTCATTTCTTAGATACATTACTAAAAATACAGGATCAGACAATATCTAGTAGACATCGATTCTAAACTGCAGATATAACATGTTTTTTCGGTCTATCTTTCGGAATTAGATGCGTATTGATTAGGGATGATTTTGATTCGTAAGGCTTTAGCAACAATGAACTCCTTATCAAAAATAGAAGGTCCGGTTTCACTTCCATTAAATATACTCGTTTTTTTTCAGCTAGTGACACGATGACTGCTGTTATGTATGAAGGAAGCCATTGATTTTATTAAGCGAGAACTCGATTTTTTTCCCACTGGAAGCAAACAAATGATGATTAACATGCGCTATTTTTATTTACAAGCGACAGAGAATCTGTTGGTCTGATATCAAAATTCGCTTTCATTAATGCTGTTAATGAGGTCACTTTGGCGTGCAATGCTAAAGATCAAACTAGCCCAATGCAATACACGCTTACGAATCTGGCTGTGGTTAATCTCCTGGAGATCAATTTAGCCAAAGCAGGTTAAATTCCATTCTCTGTTACAATTTCATTGTTCGCTTTAAAAACTGACAAATAATTTATTTAGTAAAATTTAGTTGAATTACGAATATAATGAGAAATTGACTTGAACAGAGGATAATTTTTCAGCGTTGTAATTTATCATGAGGAATGTTAATTAACAAATATAATTCAATAAATTGAAAAAAATTTGAAAATTTTTGTAAAAACATTTTTTGGAAAATTTTTTTTAAAGATTTATAAAATTTGATTAAATCAACACTTTAATTTAATTTCTGTTAGCAGATTGAAGCTTTAAACAGGGCATAGAGATATATAATAATTTTTTTTTAAATTTCACTGTAATATAAATTTTTTCTATTTGCATTTCTCTTCTGTTGCACAAAATCTAATTTTAGACTCTTACATCGGCGTTCAATAATTTTGGGGAAGTTTTTTTTAAAGGTTTCCACACTTTAAAATGACCACACTGCTGGTATTTTGACAATATAACTTTGAAAAAAAACCAAAGCGAGCAGGTTTCATTGTTTTTTTTTCAAGAAAAGATCGTCTTATCATCGATTTTGACGATTCTTTGGTTATTTCAAGACCCCTATAAACTCGAGTTTTATTTCATCGAAATTCTATTTTAAAAAAATACTTGGCATTATCAGTGAATTAAGGCGCAATTTAAGACTTTCAGATTGTTTTTCGATTAATTTTTTTTCCAACAATCAGAAAGCTGTATTTTCCAGAATTTTTTTTGGTCATTTACCTACAAATTTTTTTCCCTGACAAAAGTTGACTAATGTACTATTTGATTATTGGATGTTTTGCGGCTGAACATCAAAAGGTGAGTAACATCGGGACAGCGCTATGTAGTGCACATTATCTGTATAATTTCACGACCTATCGAACAATTTGTATGGAACTAATGGAATAAACCGCAGGGGTATCAGTTTAATTATACCAGATAATTATAATCAGATAATTATAATAATAATTTATTATTCAACATAAGCTGAAATAATGACGTTCGGCTTGAAACTCTCATAGTTTTAAAATAATCATTTGAATTTCGGCTTTTCAGGGCCCGTAAATTTTAAATTGTTACGCTTGAAATTTTGCGCTGACTTATCTATAAAAACCGTAACATTTTTTATCATTGTTACAAACTTTTTAAGTAAACCACATTTTAAGGTTTGACGTATTGGAATCAGCTTTCAAGTATTTGATACTGCCATCTTTGAAGATAATTTATTTAAACCTAAACCTGCACGAGCGTGTTTCAATCAGAGAGACCAAAAATATATTGGGAAGTGTAATTTTGCCAGCGGAATATCGAACCGACCCGAAAGTTCCTCTAATTTGCTAATTATTTCTTGCACGGCACCAACTGGCGGTGAAAAATAAATTTTTTATCTCGTGATTGGACCAAATATGAGTCTTAAAATATACTTATAGGAGTAGTTTTCCCAAGCGAAAATGGTTAGCAACTACTATATTGTGGATCTGACTCACACTCGTGCGGCGTGAGGGGTTCAACATTTGTTCAGGTAGGGTTTAAACAAATTTCAATAATTTTATTATTGGTTTATTCTCGAATATAGTTAGCGAAAAGTAGATCGACGGACTCTTTCGGATGCAGACCCGCAAAAAAACTTGTAATCATAATGATGATTATCATATGTAAAATTTCCGGAATGCCGTTCAATGTCATCTGAATGCACATTTTTAAATTGATCAAAATTGATTAGGTTCATGACACAGTGTTCATGATAAATGAAGAAACATAAACATACTTTTTATTCTCGCGCATTTGCAGCTAATTTTATAATATCGGATCTAGATTTATCAAATATCAGTTTCTAGGTCTGTCACTAAGTCGATCAAAACGGAAACAGAGACAAACGATAGAAAACGAAGGTAGCCAATGATTATTTTTGATTTTTAATTTAAAAAAAAGGTCCAAAAATTTTTGGCAAAAAATAAAGAAATTTTTTCGAATCTAAAATGTTCAGGTTTCAAGACGTTTTACATTTTGATTTTTAAAAGCCATTGGCAAATCGTCATCATTGGAAATTAAATTTTAAATAAATTCTCAATTCGGTCGCCCCACCCAGGCTCGTGATTTGCCGCCCCACCCAGCAAATAGTTAAATACAATGCCGCCTTTTAGTGTAGAACTTGTAGTGTATTAAGTTAATTTGCCCACAAGATACCTACGTTACTGATTTTTGTATTTTGAAAGTTTTCGAACGGTCACGTGGAAATAAAAAAAAATTCAAAACATGAAAATTAAAAGGAATGAAAATTGTGTTGCGAGAATAAAATCAGCCAGAAAAATATTATGGATCTCAATATTACTTTGAAAATCGCTATTTGAATTATTGCTTTTTGTTACCAAAATAATTCTAGTTTTCAATTCAAGTATCATAATATCTTATCAATTAAGTGATAAATACAAATTAACTTCAAGTTAAGCAAGTTGCTTAATTTTGTTATGGTTCTAAGTATTAATTGGTTCTAGAGAGGCACTTTCTATTTTTTTTTTATTTGCCTAGTCAGCATTTTTTCTAGCAGAGATTGTAGTCACACCAATTTTCCATTTCGCAAGAAAAATAAGTTCAAACTATAAATATATGTATATTTGTAAAAACCTTGCTTATCTCCAATTAAATGTCAAATAGCTAAGAAACATGAAAACTCAATATGTTTAAAATTCTTTAAACTTTTTTCTTCGTTTTTAATTCTATTTTTGTAAATTACAATCATTATGATATGGTCAGGTAGGAATGGCAAACATTAGTTTGATGGAAAAAATTATTTTATTTTTTAAAATTCACTTGCAGCCTTGTCGAACATGTAAAACCGATTTTAAGATTGCTTATAATTTTTTTTTCGATAATTGTAGAACTTTATTGAAAAGATTTGAATTACAAGAAAAATAAAATGCAGTCCCATAACCTTTAACTCGAAATTTGTCATCAATTTTTTTGCAAAAAGCAAAAAAATTTATTTTGCGGTTCCTCCCTTATGAATCATAACTTATGATTCATAAGTGAAATACAGGGGGACCCAGTATCGCCAAAAGTTTTTTGCAAATAAATTTTGTCTATATTGGCAAATTCGGCGATATCGGCACAATCGGCGATATAGCTACAAAATATAAAAATTTGTCGAAAAAATTAAAAACGCGTAGGCGATCGGAATTACGTCATATGTCGAACGTATGAAGTAATCGTATGAAGGAATCGTATGAAGTAAATCACCAAAATGCGTAGAGTTAAATACTCCACCAAAAGCAATCAAATAAAACTTGAAAATACTAGATTCGGCGATATAAGTACATTCGAGGATATGGGCACAGAAAGTAATTCAGCTTGAAATCGTGAAATTGCGTAGGCGATTTTTGGCGATATCAACCCCCTCTGTAATCACATTTGTTTTTAGAAACTCATAAAACTAAATCTTGATATATTACCTTGCTACGACGTAAATTGTTCGTTTGTTGGGTGCGAATGCATGCGCCATGCATAGCTGTTTTGTTCTCTTCCAAACAACTTCAAAGAGTTAAAAATAGTGAAACCTTGTTCAGTGTCAAATAGCAGTAATTGCCTTTTTTTACGTTCACCGTTTTGGTATCATGAGTCAAGAAGACCAGCAAATCGTCTTGGTATGCACATTAAGAAATTTTGAAATTCGTTTTTGGCGTTTAATAAATGGTTTTTTCAAAACTTAATATTAAGGCTGCTATTTTATCAAAAAATAAGGAATTTCGGTCAGTTGTCAGCAAGAAATTTCATTCACCTCGATTAAACGGTAGGATCCTAACTGTGACCGTCCATCTTGACTCTATATAATTACCACACCAGGGGGCGCCAGGTGTGGTGATTAAACTATCTTTACGGTATATAATTCGCTAAACCGCGACTTTTGGTCAAAATAATCCCATAGTTTATAATGTCGACCGTAGAAAAACGATCATTGCGCAAATTTTGCTGTACTTTAATTAGGTACTACTTAATTATCAAAATATGTCACTTCAAACAATACGATTTTACAATTTAGTGCCACCTACGGAATAATTTATAAATCGACCACGCAAGAAGATTCAAAAGTTTCAAAACAGATTATTCTCAAAAAATCTGTTGTATCTGCAATCAGATGAAGGCCATCATTTTTTCCATTTCCGACTTTTGGCTTTTCCAAGAGGCTTTACAGGCCAGCGACATCATTCGAAAAATAAATTTAAATATTGAAATTGTCAGTTGAAATCTCTTCTGTCGATTCTCAAATCCAAAATATTTCCTTTTTTTTTTTATTTCATCATCATGATTGAAAGACGTCTCAAAGTCAGTGCATACCCCCTTAAAGGAAGCGTGTATTTTAAAGATCGCCCCCAAAAAAAACAAGTTTGTTTGTCAGCTATTCCTTGGATTTTTTTGTTATGATGGCAGATTAACGTAACAGCCGAAACTTCCCCTTACAAATCTGATTAGATTTCTGATTGCCAATTTCCAATTATTTTCAAAAGCAATCGCCATCATGATAAAGTTTTGAATTTTTTATAATCTCGGACAAATTCTAGAATATTAGATTCCAGATTATTTCTTTCTTATTGTTTTTAATTTTAAAAACAAAGATTTTTAAAGCACAAAAAATACTACAATCAACTACACTTTTCCATCAAAAAACTGAAGCCCACGAATAAATTGTATTCATTAATTTTGGAAACAACTTTTGAAGCTTTAGAATTATAAGGTACACCGTTTGTTTTAAACTCAGACTTGAGTGAAGTGACTTGTTCCAGGGTTCTCGAAAAACCCAGGATTTTTGAAGTTGTAACCAGGCCACTTTAACTCATCATACCATCCTTGAATTGCATATGTATAATTTGAGACCGGCGGATTCGGAAAGCCAAAAGCCATGAAAATATTTTCTCCTTGATTATTCTCAGACAATTCTTTGGGTGTTTTTAATTTACAATTTTTTTGATTGTTTTCAAATTTTAAGCTCAAATGTCAAGACATTTCAAATTTTGTTAATTTTATACTTTAGTTTCTCTCTATAAGGAGACCGTTTATAACAAAAATTTTAGAGAATATCGTCAAACCTATGCTAACCGATTTAAGTTTATCTATCTACAAGTAAAACGACAATTTCGGAGGAAAATCCAGAGTGTATTTTCAAAAATATCTATTTATCACCTTTTTCATGACGTAAAAAAATATCTTTATATTATTCAAGGAAAAGTATGATGTTAAGATTTTAGCAAAAATATTTAAAAATTTTATATACAGGGTGTAAGGTTTTTCCCTTCTTTTTTCCCAACTGGTTACACTTACCTTACACCCTGTAATTTTGGTGACTAGAGTTTGGAAAAAAATGACCTGCCATTATCACCTGACAAAACTTACAGTTGTTCTTTTGAGAAAGTTTCACGAATTGTTCATTTCAGATAATCCAGCCTGGACAAATTATGAAATCATCAGGAAAAAGTAGAAACCCTGCAATTAAAATTTAAGCATTCAAACATTTTAATATAATTAAGCGAGATAACTGCTCTAAATTTCGTAGGATCGAGAGGGGTTTATATTATCCATTTTTGGTTTATATTGTCCAGAGTTTATATTGTCCAGAGTTTATATTGTCCATTTGTCTCTGTTTAACCCCCACCTGCACGAGAGTGTTTCAGAACACACACATAGTTAAGGTGTCCATCATTAATATTGACTAATAGAAATAGTGGGTGGGTTGTTCCGAAATTTTGTATTTCGGTTAATAATATAGGAAATGGAAAAAAAAATTACGAAAAAACATTTTGGTCGTCGCGTGATCAAAATATAGCGATTTGTGTCAAAATTAATAATGCTAAAGTTTTCTTCTCCAAAAGTCACCCAAGTAAGTATATTTGTAGATCAATATCTTGTTCCAGTACTGTTTTAACTGCATTAAACGAAAAATTGCATTCAAATAATGCATTTTCGGTCTAATGAGAAATTTCTAGAACTCACCAAAATTCTTGAAATTAAGAATAAGGGGAACTATCGGGGGTCTGTTCCGATATTCCGCCGGCCAAAATGACACTTCCCCAAAATATTTTTGGTCTCTGTGTTCTGAAACACGCTCGAGCACTTGGGGGTTAAGGTAAACAACTTATTCTCTGAACGTAATATTTAAAATCAAATTTAATTTTACCTTGTTTAACCTGATTAACTCAAGATGATTTGTAACCTTGACTTGACGATAATTAACCTATCTTTGTTTTTGTTCATAAAACAAAATTTCGAGCGTCGTTAATAGCAATTTATTTTTAAATTTCATGATTTTTAATTCTTTGAAACTGAATTGTAGAAGACTCCGAAATTACAAATATCGACAGCATCTGTCAAGTTACGAACGAACTTTTAATTATAATGATCACACGAATTAAACTAGAATTCTTAGAACATCTTGAACTTTTATTTTAGTAAGCTCGACGTTTTGTATTATCCCCCTCTTTAAGGGGGTACTGATCGGTTTACAGAATTTTTTAAAAATTTAGAACCAGACTAACTAAGGAAAAAAACTGACAATGGAAATATTATTTTTTCTTTCTGATCACGAGTTCGGCCAGGCGGCGAGTTCAAAGTCGTGAAATGCAGTTCACTTTTTCTCATTAAGTACACATCGGATCGACAAAATTGATGAACCAAAGTGATCCATACCACCTTATTCAGCTAGGATCCGGCCGATTTATAATTTTCAAATTCGATTTAGTTCGAAAGATGAAAAAATTATCTCGCGAACTAAAAAAAAATCTCATCGGCCGGATTATTGTATGAAATATGGCCAACTTTCTATCATAAAAAAATTATGATAGATAATAATAAATATATGCTAAAATAATAGTTCCTCTGATTTATTCGAATTTTCATCGGAATTAAACGAAAAATTTTCAAAATTTGAATAATTCAAATTATCTTCAGAATTTAACAAAACCTTTTCAAAATCTGAATTATATAAATTTTCATCAAAGTTTTTCAATTCAACATCCTGTGAAACACTTAAATTATTAGAACTATCAAAATCTTGAAAACTGCTAGGATTATTCGATAACTCGTTTAAATTCGAAATATTATGATAATTTTGAGTTTCAAGAAGAAAAATTGATTCACTGTCAGAGACTAAAAATCCTGTGTCTCATGAGCTATCAGGCTTCAAAGGCTACCAGGATTCAAAAAATAAAATTGAAAATATAACGGAAGTTACTACATATAAAGACTCGAAATAATATTATTTCAGCATATATTTATTATTATTCGATATTTTGACCAAACCAAATGCAAAGTTTCTTAGTAACCACACATACGATCCAAATTTTTTTATGATCTAAAAAATGACCATGTTTCATACGATCCGGCCGATGATAATTTTCAATTTTTATTTTAGTTCGGGAGATAATTTATCTTTCGAACTAAATCAAATTTGAAAATTCGAAATCGGCCGGATCCTAGCTGGATAAGTATGAATCACTCTGGTTCATCAATTATGTCGATCCGATGTGGACTCAATGGGAAAAAGTGAATTGCATTTCTCGACTTTGAACTCGCTGCCTGGCCGAACTTGTGATCAGAACGAAAAAATTATATTTCCATTGTTATTTTTTTGCCTTAATTAGTCTGGTATCAAATTTTCTGGAAATTTTGTGAACCGATCAGTACCCTCTTGAAAGAGTGGTCATCGCCAAAAAGTTGAAAATCAATGGCCAATTATTGAAAAGTACAAAGGTTGGATCACATATTACTTCCCTCTGGTATATTTGAACAAAAACTGACAAATTTGTTTTTGAATCTATCTTTTCCCTGAGTTTTCATGGTGAAACAATATTTTATGACTGTTACCGGACAGAAGGTGAACAGCTAACCTAAGAGGGTTTTAAAATAATTCTTAAATTTGGCTTCAGAATCTTTAAAAAACAGTTTCAAACTTTACGGAAAAAATCCATCATGTTATGACTGATTGGTCGAGTCATATCCCTTTATCACCTTTTGGTTAGAATGCGTAGCGTTAGTTGGGTTCAGTGCGGCGTCGTGTGTTTTTTGTACGTTTACTGTATTTTCCAATGATCTCAAGATTTTTCTTCAGTTCAAAGTTTTTTTTGCTTGTTATATAATCTTTCTAAAAGGTGGTGTCCTATTTGACCTCTACGCGATGTCTTGACAACTGGCCAAGGTTATTCTTAAAAGATTCACTTGGCCGTTTGTCAGCATCGCGTAGTTGAGGTCAATCGCCCGCACACCCTTTTAGAGAGATTTTTCGAATTTTAATTAATTTTTCGAATAGATTATTTTTAATATTTTATCCTGAGATTAATTGTTTGAGTTGTATGTATGATCGCCGTAGCATGCGCGGTCTCGGTCACTCTCGTTCTGAAGACGGGAACTAATTTTTGGGGTTTTGCTTTTTGTTTTCAAGGAACTCGCGAAAGCGATTCCGCACCAAAAAATGACGAACTCGCAACCGGGTTCGCCAAAAATAAATTACTGACTTTCGCTTTTGAATTTATTTTGTTATTGAATTGTTCTAGACGGTAATTTTATTGTTCTTTTCATTTTCATTGAGTTTGAATGATTTGATTAGATGGAATGAATCCTACCGCCTGCACGAGATGGACGCGGACTCAACTCCTTGGATATTAAATTTCTCAAACTTATTCCTGCTAGGGTAATGATTAGGCGCAGAATCACTCCGTAGGAAGGTGGCATTGATGTTGTGCACTCGGTTTATTGCCTTAACACGTAAACGGTAGGCTTTGTTTGTCGTCAGATTGGATCGCGTATAACGTATTCAATTGATTAATTTTTCCTCACTCTAATTTAATTTTGCGATTTTTTTTTCTTTTATCAATTCATTGAGGTCAATCAATTTCGACCCGGTTACACTGATCTAATTGTCCACAAAACGACATTTTTGTATTTAGCTAATGTCTTTTCCCCTTAGATTCTTTGGCTATCAATACGCTAATTAGAATGAAATGTCACGATACCGTTTTGTCGTTGAAAAAAGATTTATGCTATTGAAATTTGGATTATGTGTCACTCGTCGGAAAGCGCCATTTTTTTGGTTTGAAATGATTATCGCATTCGGAGTCAATGAGCTAATCCAATACTAATTAAATTAGTTTGTTGCTATTTTCGAGACGTTTTAGTCGCCCATAAGTCTCTTTAATATTCTTATTGATGTCGACAATCAGAATTTTTGATTTTATTTTCATTTCTTTTTCGTACTCAGGAAACACATTCTTCAAGTTTTACTTTATTTAAATTTGATTTAGAAGTCACAATAACAATTCAAATTCATTGTGCTACATTCCAATGTTCGAGGGTGAAATTGACAAATAGATCTTTAAGAATTGTATTTATGAAGTCTCTCGAACTCATTATTCGTGACATAATTATTGGTTTATCACCCGTCGAGCTGCGACAAACTTCGACACATTAAAATATGGGAAGGCGAAACAAAACCCTGCTCCAATTAATAATCTGTGTTATTGCAAATTTTGTATTGTCTGAACTTTATTTATCATAATCTATTTAAATTAGTAACATAAAAACCAAAAGCCAATCAGCTCTTGCAAAAAATGAACGGGAATCGTCAACAGCAGTTCGCAACATTGACGGGAATCGTCACACAGCGATTCCCGCAAAAAATAATGCGGAATCGCCAAAATGGTCCGCCAAGCGGGAAGAGTGACGCCCTACGCGTGAGCTCTGATCGGATTGTTGTTCTCGAGAATTTATTTATTACTGTTTTTTAATATATTTTCTTTTTTAGACTACGCGATTGCCGATTGATGTCGTGAGTTTCATTATATCTGACACTTTCCATTTGTCCGTTCAATAAACATGCACGAAGCCCCTGTTGTTGGGAATGATCAATGGTTTTACTTGACTGTTTGATTATTTTTATGTTTTTTTTATCTTTATTTGACAAATGCTTATTTGAACAATCTTCTATTTCAATGAGTATTTAACAGTATTCAATTAATAGTTCTGTTAAAAATGTGAAATATAGTTTTTTTGACCGTTTTTGCGCATATTAAAATAACTTCGTGAAGTGATTGATTTTCGTGGTTTGCATTCTGGGTCTGGAACATTGAGAGTTAATTGAATTGTTCATTGGCTTGCTCCTGTCGTAACTGAGTCTTTGAGACATTGAGCACTTTGTCATTCTAATATGTCGATGCGTCACACTTTATTCGTTTCTTTACGTGCCAAGACAAGCCTTTGATCTGGTTTTTGTTATTTTTCTGCATTGCTTTTGTGATTGAAACGCAAATGTTAACTGTTGTTTAATAATTTTAAAGGGGGCTGATGCGGAGTTTTTTGCAAAATTCAGCGATATTGGCTTTCGTCGCGATTGACCTTGGCGTATGGAACAATAATTGTTTGTTCAAAAATGACCGTTAAAAGTCTTCAGCGACTCGCTGTTCAATTGTCGTTTTAAGCAAATGCCGCCACTGAACGCTCGTCGTCCTGATGCGCAAATGGACTTAACTTTTCAATTCCAAACGCTTCGAACGTTTAAAAGTCATGTTGTTCAAAGTGTTTTTTGATTTTTGCTTATATATGTTTCGCTTTATTTATTTTCCAGAGCAAATGTAGAAATTATCTCAGTTAATTTTTTTTACGCTGGTTTTCTCGTTTAGCTGCTTGTTTTTTATTCTGCAATGAGACTCAGATCAGTTATTTGGATATTGCCTCACATCGGTTTTTTGCAATAATAAACGCGTTGAACTGTATGCTATTTTACTTTGAATTTCTTGATTAAACAAGCCATTTCATTAGGTTTTTTGTTCAAATTATATGGTGGCTGTATTTGTTTATGTTTTTTTGTGTCCGCTGCGTTTTTCTATTAGTTTGATTTAAGATTACTTTTTTCCTTTTCCACGGAACTCCATCTCAAAGTTAACTATCTCTTGCGCGTGTTCGTCCACTATCTTGTTAGTGATAGCTTGGGTGATTACACACCGATCACTTTTCTGTTTCCAATATCAAGATATTGCTATATTATCAGATCTGATACAACATTATTGATTCGGAACTCCGTATCGTGTGAAGTTGTCGGATGGTTCCGTTGCAAGGTTATTATTATATTAGCTATCTTACTGTTATTACTCCCGTGTGGCGCATCTCTGCTTGTGTTTTGCACTATCGTGGCTGTTCGTGTGATTAGCTTCTAATAGTCTTTTTCAACATAATTTTTTCATTATCTTTATTCGAGATTTTAGTCCTTACAATTTGTTAAAGTTCTTAAAGTTTCAATGTGAAAGAAAATTACAAACTCTTTTATTTGCCGATTCTACACAACGTGATAAATAACGAATTTAGGGTTATTTGTTTTCAAAATTTGAATATTAAAACGCGATCCATTGGGTTGTTCTGCAAAAATTGATGTTTTATCATCTTTCTGTAAAAGACTTAATATTTTTGGATGATTTCTATCTCCTCTTCTTTTCTTCGCCTAGCTATGTCTGTATTAGTCTTATTTCAAGTTTGGACTTCTAGAACTGCCTTATAACCGGAGGCCAATTAAAAATGCAATAAGTCTTAGAAATTCTGTGACGATTCTTTTAAGGGTCTTCCACTGATTTGTACTTTTTGAAAAAAATAGTTACGTATTTGATACTCAATTACGTCAAAATTCCCAGGGTAACTTCAAAGTTTTTAGACTTTTTTCACATTTACCCAATCCGATATATACGTGACGAATAATCCAAATGGTTTGGAATATGTCAATAAATATCTCTATTTCTCGAAAAATAAGTCACCGTGACGTTTTTTGATGAATATTATATGTTCAACTCCTAATTAGGTTAAGTGCCTAACCTCT
>SCLH01000385.1:747086-765990 GCA_004367855.1 Oikopleura vanhoeffeni | reverse complement strand
CTGTCAATGTAGGCTGAAGTTGCTTGTTATTTACTTCAGGGTCAGGGATTTTGTTTCAGCGAGGACGGATAGCAGGCATCTTTTAGCAAAACAAATTGTATGTTTTTATGTTACAGTAAGGTTTGAATGTAATAGTATGTATTAGTATGTTTTAAACAATACATACTATTACATTCAAACCTCACTGTAACAAATAAATTTAAGTTGGATTTTATTTAACCATTTCGCCGAGGTAATCATTCGTGCAGCAGTCTTCGGCGAGAAAAAATAAACAGACAGCTTTCAGACGAAAAAACGTATTTTGAATAAGTCTTGTATTCTTTCCAAGATTGCCGCAGACGAAACATACTTTCATACTTTCCTGAATTCTTCTTTAAGTTGCATGTTTAAGTTATATTTTCTTGTCGAAATTTTACTAAAATGGTTAAGAAAATGAAAAAAAAACTCAATGACAGACCGAAATAAAAGTACTAAATTTTTTTTCTAATTTTGAAAAGCTGATGTTATTTGACAAGAATAACAAAAAATTATACAGTCTTGCCCTCTCACTCGACAATCGTTACGGATCCAAGTCTTTGGAAGTGTCTTTTGATCTTCTGCTATATTTATATCAGCCTCAAAAGCAAAATAAAAGTGTAAATTTCAATACTTGCATATTATTTATATCCAAAAGTTTTCTCAAATTATTATGGTTTTCGAAAAATCAAAAAAGTTCACAATCCAAGTGTTTTAAGCTTTTTTATGAATTCTTGTTTCACATTTATGAATTCTAGATTCATTTACGAAGAAAACTGCAATCACATGTCAATTTAAAAAAAAAGACATTGACGACTAGCTTTTTTTTGATATTTTTAAGCAGAAGGAGTTTTAAACTGGTCCAAAAAAAACTACCCGAAAAGTCGAACCAGTTGAGAAGCAAAAAATGTGTGGCAAAAATTTTGAAAGAAGTTCGAAACTAACTATTATTGATTGATAGCTTTACCTGATAAGACATGTTACATTCTTCCTTAAAATCTCGGATTTCAAAACCGAAAGACAGCGTCAGGAGGAATATGAAAACCATGATCCGAAGTTTTCCTGGCGAATGTTTAGTCATGAATCTTCCCATGAAATGTCGCAATTCTAAAATATATTTTTTTGGTATCGTATCTTCTGTGATAAATACCACAAATTTTATATTTTGAAATCGAATTCAGTAGTCACATTTAAACCATAGGTCTACAGCACACGGTGCTTTTTTTGAGGGTGAATAAGGATTTTGGTATTCCTTTTATGGATTAAAATAAAAACGCCTTATAAACCATGGCAACCAACGTATTCCTTGCAAGATTCTAAGCATTTTGACAAAAAAAATTGGAAAAATTTCTTTTCTGACCTTTCAAAATTGCAAATGAAAATTTTCAAATCACAGAAAAATGAAAATTTTCTATCAAAGGCTTTCTATTCAAAAAAAGGCTCGACTAAATTTTTTTTTCGCGAGCTGATTTTTTCCGCTGTTTTTTATTTGAATCCATAATAGGAATCCCAAAATCCCTATTCACCCTCAAAAAAGCACCGTGCAGCAATTGACATGTGGCAGCATGTGAAATGTGGCATGTGACATGATGCATGTCGCTTAATAGCATCCCAAGTGAGAATGAGCAATGTTGGCATCAGGGATCGGCAGAGTTTGCTCTGATCTGTTCTTGTTAACTTTTTCGGGTCAATTAAAGTGAAAATGTTTTATTTTTCTATTCAAACCCTTAGACAAATTTTAATAGGTCGCGTAGCTCGGTCCAAATTTGACATCAGATTAAAACTGAATAGCTTAAATCTGTTTGAGAGCAGCAATTCACAGAAAATTTACCGACCCCTGGTTGGCATAAAGTAACTTGAAATCGGGCAGAAAAAAAATTACTCACCGATAATTCTTACTACAAAATCAGTTATTCAAAAACACTTTAAATTTTGTAGTGCTAAACTGCCAATAACCGCTGTTAAAAAACGCAATTTAGCTGCGGCACGAGCTTCCAAACTGTATCTCAAAACTGACCTGGTTGACAGGATTGCTGTACGCGTCGCGGTTATGAGATAATTATTTTTCCAGCTAGATGTCTTCAAAGTGATTAATTTTAGTGATTTTTATATAAAAAAGATCTTACAGTTAATTTGATTTCATTAAGTTCATATAAGACTCAACTTTAGAAAATTTATCTGCAATTATGTTGGACGAATTGGTTTCACCCTAAATAAACAGTGAATATCATCAAAGTTAAACAGTTATTTATTACATACAATAGTGTTAATAGTACAACCAAATAACTAAACGTTGCCCATTTTATCTTGATGGTCTTATAAACTGAAGACGATTAAAGACTTGAAATTTTCTGGGTGAAATATGCTGTAAACTGAGAGCTCATGAGATTAACTCAGAGTGCTCATTTGAAGATCTATTCCTTATTTGACAAAAAATACAGCAAAAATTTGCTTTGATCATAAGACCAATATTCACAGTATCGTTACAAAAATGAATTTTCCAAACTGCATAATCAATCTCCTTTCATCCAATTAAGCTCAAATTTTCACAAAACAGGTAATTATAGTATACCAAATTGGTATTACCAATCGTTCAATTTTTAACCGTCTGAGACTTCAAAATCTATCTCTTTTAAAAAAATTTAAAAAATGCAAACATTTCGAAATGTTTTTTGATAACTTGGTTGAGAGTACACTTTGGTATCACCCAAATCAATTTGAAGGATGTTTAATGCCTATAAGGTCTTACTTAATCAGAGTTTCATACTACTCAACTTGAAAGAAATACTCTTTACCGAACATGATGATCTAGAAAAAATTTGAATTATTCCTTGAAAAGAAAAGTTTTTGGTCAAAAATTTTGTACTCAAAAAACCCAGTTTTTATGGTTTCATTTTTCTCGTTTTTAACATAACAGCATTGACGGGTCATTTTTATATAAGTTAAACTAATTATTGATCAACTGTTGATTTATTACTTCGTTGACAACTATTTTCTAGGATATTAACAATTAATAAGATTTTTGTTATTGGTACATCATAACTAGTTTACTCAAAGAAAAATGAACATTCAGACCTTCACTTTCAGCATGTCACATTTATGCTTTCGACCTAGTTATTTGAAGAAACTCAGCTCAGGTGATAAAAACGTTTGAATTTATAAACACGGGGACTCCCCGTCGGGGAGTGCCATTCAGTTTGAATGTATTTTATTTACATTAAGCAAGCAAAATGTGATCCCCAGTATAGGTTGTATGTTATTTGCCGAAAATTCATATTATATTAAACAAGGGGCTCGACACATAATTTCGCTTGTCACATCGTAAAACTGCTGCTAATGCTTGACCGGGAATTTTTGTTCACAATCAATTAAAAAATGTAGGGTTTCCCTCTTAACAATTTTTTACTTGAAAAGTTGTATGTTTGATTTAACACCAAAAATAATTCAATTTTAAAACCAAAATAAATTATTTATATTGTGTTTCAACGTTTAATTATGTGAGCTGCAAATGAGCTTACTTTTTTTATTTTAAGTTATCCTGGGACCAAACGATGATTTTTCAAAGTATAGTGAAAAAATATTGCCGCTGGCTGAGTTCGTTTTTTTAATTTTAAAATATCAGCTTGATTTATGTAAACAAATTTTTCTTCAAGATAGAACTTTCTGTTTCATTTTTTTTGCTGTTACGCTCATCACAAAGTTAACAAACATGTTAATGGTTATTTCAAAATGGTCCACTGAAAATTTTTTTATTCGAAAATAGGATGTTTTATTATATTCTGGTCTGTATTTTTAAAGAATCATTTATTATCATTATGATCCCCAGAGTAGTTAATCGTCTGAAATTCATAACCGATTCTTTAGAAATACAGACCAGAATATAATAATACATGCTATTTTTTGAAAAAAAAAATCTTCAGTGGACCATTTCGAAAGGACCATTTATATGTTTGTTAAATTTGTGATAAGCGTAACAGCAAAAAAATAAATGAAATTAAAAGTTCTATCTTGAAGAAAAACATGTTTATATAAAATAAAGCTAATCCGATCATAGATAAACTGTTTAACGGTAAAAAAAAATAATCTGATAGATTGGTGAACAAAAGTTTTCTCGATTTTTTTTTAAAGAATAATATATATTTCCGAATATTATGTATTTATTAAAAAAAATTTTGACTATTCTTCTGATGAAATCAATTGTAATGAAAATTTACCGTTATGATGAAGTGTAAATACTTTGAATTTTAAATGAACTCCTGAAGGTCCGTTTTAAAATTCATAAATAAACATGTTAATTATTTATAACTGTTCCTAACTAATTAAAACCCCGAACCCATTGTCAAAATTGTGTTTGTTAGGTCAACTCATAAAATCAGTCCGGATTAGTACGTAAATAAATTAAAGCATATAAATATGTAATGTCATGGCAAAAGCTTGTGACAGTTATGCAATTTTGGCGTAACAAGCTGTGAGATTGAAGGGGACCCGTCATCAAAAAAATACGATTTTGTGTCTTTTCAGGCCAAATTTCTGAAATACTTTACGTTCTAGAACCCAAAAATTTAATAGAGTGTAATTTTTGAATACAAATCGCAAATCCTGAAAATTTATTTGGGATCACTTATTGCGTGACCAATCACGAACGATCAAAATAAAGTGGAATTTAACCAAAAAGCACACTCCTTCGTGAATTTTGGAGACACGAAAATTAATTCTGAATTTTATCGGCCACAAAACACGGAGGCAGACTTTTCACAACCATATTCAAAAATTTGTCATGAATTTGCTCGAGAATTATCAAAAACGCTTTTGCGCTTTCGAAAGGGTCCCATTCAACAGCCATATCCATCCTGCATTTTTCATAGCAATTGTCAGGTTACAAATTTCAAACATATTTAAAAAGCTCAAGCGAAATTCTCAGGATATTTTGCGAGATCTTGATTTTTGTGTTTTTTCGTATTGATAAAAGAACTTGGAATTTTCAAAATTTTATTAATTCATCTAAAAATGCTTTTAACCAGACGGTATATCTTCAAAAATTAAAAAAATTGTTACTCGACGGATTGCTTGGTGAACAAACCAGGAGTTTATTTAGAATTGTAAATTTTTTAAGAGAAAAAATGTGAAAATTGAATGATAAATTTTTTTTGAGATTTGATTTTCAACGGGCACTTTAATTCAAATTAGATCATCCGAAAACCGTTCATTTGACAATTTAGAAGGAATCATGAAAATAAATTATTTTTGATACAATACTCAACTTTGGTTTAAGCATCACTGCATTGCCAAGAATTGGAACCAGAAAAAACTTTTAGTTAAATACTATATTTGAATTAGGACCCCAGTCCGGAGTAGTTATTGTTTTTGGATAAGTTAGTTCATAGCCGATTGACACGTGAGTTGAGCAATTTTTTTGAAAATATCAATTACCTTGAAAATTTTTAACTCGGGTGAAATGCGAAATTTAATTGAGGATTTGAGTAGATATCAATTTGAATTTTCAGGTTTTCCGTCTACGCATATTTCATTTCCTAAATTCCATCGGAACGATCAAATATAAATTGTCTTTCATTCAAATTTTCAAATGCATTGTTAATCTTCTTTGTAACTTGCTGTTTTAAATAAAAACAAGAATAGATGATTATTAAACATAGCTCGAAGTATGTCGCTTGAAGTGTTTCACACCGCGGCTGTGTCACAGCGTTAAAAAAATTGTTCGTGTTCGGAATAATTTTTAGTAGAAGGTTAATTCTCATTTACTTGAGATTCAGTTTCTTAGATATAGCTTCAGGTACTGACTCTACCTACCTTTGAAATTTCCATTTTTTTGAAACAGCTTTGGAGATCACCAGACAAACTGAATGCGTTAAAGAAACCGTCAAATGTCTTCCAAAAGTTTGCTAGCGTTGACTTTTCATGGTGACAAATCAGTGGAACAAAAAAGCGTACAAAAATTAAATATACAGGGTGTAAGGTTTTTCCCTTCTTTTTCAAAATTAGATGAATTTGAATACCGCCGTTTTGACATATCGTTTTGACACATCGAAGATTATGCCTGGATAGGTCTCAAAACTTACGTTTTTCTTGTGTCTGTAGGAAAGATAGAAATATCAAGTTGTGGAAATGACTGAACTACATTTTGTTGATTCAATTGGCTGACCAATGATTTTCAAGACATTTAGTGAATATAACTGCTCCAAAAGCAATAACTCTTGTTTTGTCTCTAATTCGGTCGTATCAATTTATAAAATTATATTTTTGCTGGTATCTAACACCCCGTAGGACGTGACATTTCTACCTTTTCTTCAGACACGGGAAAAAAGTAAGTTTTTAGACCTAACCAGGCATGATATTCGATATAGACATTATGATATACACTACAGTATGTTTTTTTACTTGAGAAATGAAAATTGTCATTTAGATAATCACGGCCAATTGAAAATGGGAACTTGGTGGGTTTCATTTTGAAAGACAAACTATAGCCAATGTCAAGGGTTTGAAAATATAATCCACATTGTTACCATTTTTATTAGCCGTGATTATCGAAATGACAATTTTGATTTCGCAAGTATAAAAACACATACGGTATATTTATTTAGGATTAAAACAGTTGGAAATGTTGCAACTGGGGCCTGGTAGTTACGGTCTTTCCAATTTGCTATAAAATCTTGTCGTTTTTTTTACATAAACTTAGTAATGAATTCCATATAATCTGCTGCCTGACTGATTATTTAATTTTAAGTCTATTAATTATTTTCAAATTTGTGTATTAACTTTGTAAATGGGAAATAACTGATCACAATCTGTAATCCAGATTCTGTATGATCAAAATACAGTTTCCAAAGACAGAATAATTTCTTCAGAATATGTTTTCGTTAAAATTTGATTATTTTCAAATAAATGAAATTATTTAATGTTAACAAGTTCCAACGAAATAATATTCTTGGCAAAAAATGTATTCTTAATCCTAGAAAACTGCACTATCATAATAGAGTTTGTTATCAGTTATTTTATACAATGCTAGAAATTGAATTAAACGGAATTTTGAGTGTATCACGTTTCATGCTGAAATTTCGGGCCTATCGAATTGAGGGGGCCGGTGCATTTTGACAAATTTGCACTTTTTCAATTTTTTGTCTCATGATGATAAACTTTTTGCCACTCCAGAATTTTCAAATCAAATGTTTTTTTCAAAATAAGGTGCCACAATTGAGCTAACTTCGTATAATCTGATGTTTCTCAGATTTATAATTTTAACGTTATAAATGGCCTTTTAAAAACACACTTAAAAAATGGGAGATTTCGGTCGAAGATGTCAAAATTGAGGTCAGATATTTTTGTTTTTTATTAATAAGAAACCGGAAAACGGTCTCGACCACCGAATTCAAATTATTTTTCATGATTTTATACTATTGATACGTCAAAATCGGAAATTTTAAGTACAGAAAAAATTCGAAATAAACAAAATGTTTTATTTTATTTTGATTAACGACGGCTTCAACGGATTTCTCCCAAACCGTTATTTCGTTGCAAAAATTATAATTCAGAGTTTGACCAAGAGCGACGCGTCAAACCGAAGGGATATGTGAAATAAAATAAAAAGTGTCAATCCAAATATTTACCGCCGGTGATATCAGAAAAAAAAATTGAAAATTTTAGAACAAGAAATTAGAAAATTTTTAGAAATATTTCCAAGGAGTTTCGACCTAAAATCCTTAAAAATGTCATATGGGTTTTTAAATAGCATATAAAAAATATGTGGTCACCAACGCAAAAAATT
Organism: Oikopleura vanhoeffeni; assembly: GCA_004367855.1. Classification (NCBI taxonomy): domain Eukaryota; kingdom Metazoa; phylum Chordata; class Appendicularia; order Copelata; family Oikopleuridae; genus Oikopleura; species Oikopleura vanhoeffeni. The sequence continues at coordinate 758,195 of SCLH01000385.1, read as the reverse complement.
AAAGTGGCCATTTTAAATAATGTTTTTCGTTGTTTTGGAAAAAATTATGAAAACCAAATTTGAACAAAAAAAATGTTGCATTTTTTTATAATGCTAAGATCTTTTTACAAAAATTTCTAATAATTTGTCGGATTCGAACTCAAAATTTTCTCAAAAAGCAATAATTCGAAAATTCTGTAGTTACAAAAGTTGCAGGGATTATGAGACATTACTTTGATGGTATATCGAAAATCCTCTCTACTGGACATCCCTGTCCTAGCGTCATAATGTGTGACGTCAGAAAAGGTTGTGACGTTGTCTGCTTCTTTTTGTGATTCAGATTCCTCGCTCTGAATGGCTTGGCCAATAAAATTCTTCAAATGGTTTCACTCGTTCTTATTGTTTTACAAAGCGAGACTAGTAGTGAGGTCAGCGAGCGCAAGAAGTCGGAGGCTNTCACTACTAGTCTCGCTTTGTAAAACTATAAGAACGAGTGGAACCATTCGAAGAATTCCATTGGCCAAGCCATTCAAAGCGAGGAATCTGAATCACAGAAAAGAAGCAGACAACGTCACAACCTTTTCTGACGTCACACATTAAGACGCTAGGACAGGGAATTCCAGTAGGGAGGATTTTCGATATATTGAGAAGAATATATAAACCAGTAATAAGTTTTTTCATCAAAAGCCCATATCCGTATCGTTGAAAATGCACCGACTCCCTTGAGTCTGTTCGGATCCGGTTATTTTTACTGTGAGTTCATCTTAAGCTTCAGACGTTCAGCCTACATACTATGTAATGTCAAAGTCAGCTAATTTTTTCTCTGTGACCTTATTTTTACCAATTTTGATAATGAAAAATCTCGTTTTGAACTTTGATGCTTATTTCTGGTTTAAGCTTCAACGTGTCTCTCCCTATTTAGTGTTCAAGAATATAAGTCTCATCAATGGCGTAAAAAATGGGTATTACTGATTTCGAAAATTTGTTCGGATCTTTGGCCGATTTGTGCTTATTTATAAACATAAAATCCCTTTTTCGCTTTCTGTTAAATTTTGAGTTTAATTCACAGGAAATATGGTGATAAATTTGAAAATCCCTATCTTTGGTCTTTAGCCGATTTAATTATTTTGATAGCCATTGAAAGAAAATGCAAGTTCAAAAATGTATTTTAATTACAATTTTAACTTCGATTTTAATCAAAGACCTGAACCAGTAAGAATAATAATTCCGTGACCAGAAAAAATAGATTTTTTTACACAATGTGTTTTTTCAATAATCGTGTCAAATGACAACTTCGTGTCAAACGGCACTGTCTGTTAATTCAAGTACATGAGGGGATGGTGGTTCCTAATTTGACATATTCAAGGTAATCATGCGCGAAATAGGATGATATCTCAGAAGTTCTGAACATACAAGATTGTAGATCTCACCTTTATCTCAAAAATAAGCATGACGAAAAATATTTTTCTGCCCTAACACTCCTTTGATCATGTCTGTAACACGGCACACTTTCCATATTCCAAACCTATCTCGTCCCTGGTTTTTTAATTAAAAGCTTTGATATTCACCACAGACATAGGAACTTAGTAAACATAAAGATTTTATGTTTTGATTTTTCTCAAATTTGTCACACATTTTCTAGAATGCCTGAAAACCGCCGATTTTCACCATTTTCGTCCTTGTAAACCAATCTCCTCCCTGGTTTTCAATTTTTTTGCATTTTTAATTCTTGTAAAAGTTAGATAATCAAAACCCAAACAAATTGTTGGTTTGGAATTTTTGATAACAGTGCGTAAAAACTTTAAGAAATTTGGCATTTAGTAGACCGAAAGTGAATTTTTTGTCGGATGAAATCGAAAGTGGCTCAAGTTGAAGCTCTTCTTTCACTGTCTTCAAAACTGTCAATTACATTACAAAGTTTTACAAAATTTTAAAAGTAATCGACTGTTGTAGATAAAAAATACTGAAGAAAAATAAGAAAAAATCTCAAATTTCGCTTTTTTTTTTGTTCTTTTCGAGTTAATTTTTTTTTAAATAAATAACAATCGATTTAGTGCATTTTATGACATACTAACTCCAGAAAATAAAGGAACCACCATCCCCTTAAGTTTGAATAAAAACTGACTTTCAAACTGTAAATTTTAATTATTAATGAACAGTGGATTTTCACTATTTATTTGAAAACTCTCACCAGTCTGTTAACAGATAATTTTATATGTTTTGAATTGCGCAACAATGATTTTTTGATACGACCATTTTTGTCTAAACCAAAGAAAAATTCCAACATTATCTCATTTACTTATAATATTTATAAAATGATAATTCTTCTAATGTGGAAAGTATTTCTTATTAATTTCATAAAATTCACCGAGACTAGTGATTCAGTCAAGCTGGTGATCACTTTTCAGTCAGTTTGATACTTTATAAAAGTAAGTTAAATTCGAATATATTTTTATACAACGGTCAGGTGGGCCAGTGACTTCTTTCTGGCTTGAAAATTTTTCCGATGTGCTAAAATTTAGAAAGCCATCGAAAAAATTTTTGTTGGTCACATTCACTACTGAAATCTATTCGTTAAATTCTTAGATGTTTTTCAGTGGATTAAACATCTTTCGCGATTCACTTATGAATAATGGAAAATATTCTCAGAATTGTTCATGGCAGAATCAAAGAAATTTCGAGGCATCATATTAAATGATGTCGTATGAGTCAAATTAAGCGAGTTGATAGCGAGAATGAACCCTTTTGAGTAAATTTTAAAATTCAGCTACGATTTTGATTGGTTGAGATTCAACCAGTACGTATCCGTTATTTCGACCCATTTCTCCAATAAGTTTGTAATGGTCGTGTCAACTATGTAAATATGAGCATATGATATGCTGCATATCCCTTTAACACCTTTTTGTGAATCTTGGATGTGCGAGCTGAAAAGCGGCTTCATAAGTGACTAGGAGGGGTCTTATGAGTGTTAGGATTGGCTCCCTCAGCTCGCACATCCTAGATTCACAAAAAAGTGTTAAAGGGATATGTCCACCATAAAAAATAGACTTATAAAAATAAATGTATAACTGGAAGAAAAATCAGACAGGCATACCATCTCAAAATTGGGAGTGTCCAACAAGAATAATTTTTTATGAAGAAAGCATTCCGTCAAATTCTTAAAACTGAAAACTTTCTCACATATATTTAATCAGTAAAAATAAATATTTCCACGTAAAACAACAAAAAGTATATTGTATAAAGTTTATTCGGTATTTACAATTAAGGCGTATATTTATATATCAAAAGTTTTTCTTATCGGTAAACTTAACAGAAATTTATTTCCATGTTTTTGCGTAATTTATTTACAAATATCTGGATTCTTCATTTTTTACATCACCTATAAAAACGACATACTAATTTACAGAAATAATCAAGCTGAATTCTTGACAAAAAATATTTTTCCTGTATCTTTCAGCATCAAATGACAAGGATAAAATTTACAAGAGTATGTGAGCTTGAATCGGTGACATAAAATACATGGGGAATTTGCTCATTTTACATTGATCTTCAATTTGGTCAACTAGACTTTGAGAATGCGACATCATTTGGTAAATTGACTGATCAGATGTTCCGGCGCTAAAGAGCTTGTTAAAACTTCTGCACTCAAATTCGACAACAGGACAATTTTCTTCGAATTCCTTCCCCATTTGAGCAGTCAAAATAAACTTAGTTTTGGTTAATTTATCTGCTCAGAATTCAACTGTTTTTCGACAAACTCGTTAGTTTTGGTTTTTGCGAGGTTTTTTTACTCGCTTCAAGCAAGTATATCCCTTCAACACATTAATTGTGATTAAGAATCGTTATTTAACAATTTGCCTAATAAAGCTAACGCGTAAAAAATAGGTTCTTGATTAAAGAGTCGTATGAATCTGACAATTTATGACCCGGGGTGTTTTTAATGCTGAAAATTTTGCTCAGAAAAGTTTTTTGCTCTGACCAATCAACTCTTAATTGTCAGATTCATAAGACTCTTTTGTCGGGTGGCTGATTTTTGCGCGTCAGCCCTAGTTATAGTCTCTACCGATAATTGTTCTATAACTGATAGAGCAATTATCGGTGAGAATTAGAGTTCAGCAAAACAAATTTAAATCGCACGCGAAAATGTGACATAGTGTATTTAATTTATTCTAGTGATAATTGGAAAATAAGACCCTCGATTTTGTTAACAAAAAGGGCCGTATCCGTATAACTTATTTCAGGCGACCCCAAATTTGGAACAAAAATTGTATGCGCCGAGCCAGGCGCTGAGTGACGGCTGGTTAGGGTGGCGCAGCGCTCTCTTTTAAAAGCTCACATATTACAGGTCAATTTTGAACAGGTGAAATGAGGAAGCTTTGCGGGGTATCGTATCCGTTTGGCATGGTCGGAGATTGTTTAAACAGACAAAATATTGTCAGATGGCTAACCTAAATTTTCATAAAAAAAATTACGAAAAAAAAATATGATGGCCCTGAGAGCTAAAATTCGAATATAAGGATTAAAAAATTAGAAGGAGAACACAAAAAACTTTCTTTTATGGTCCTTATAATATGGAACCAATATATATACCTTATATTGCCGATACGACAATTTCAGGGAGAACTTTTCAAACTCCAATTCTGCAAAACATTACACATGGACAAAGAAATAATAGTAGATTGTGGCACACTAGAGAAGACAATGGCCTGCCATTTCATTATAGCACAAAAAAGTGTGATCTGCTAAAACCTTTCTACAGTGTTCAAATCACCGTTTGTCGAATTGTCCAGCTTAATTTTTTGTGAAACCAAAAAAACCCGATTACCAGCTGAACGCCGTCCTGGGACAGATACTGTATGAAAAGTGATAAAGAGATATTCCTCATTTTCAATGAAATTTCTTGTATTTGGAAATTTTATTGAAAAACAGCTCCCTACAACTAAAATTTGGACAATTTTTCAAATTTGCCCCGTAATATTAATCATTTCAGGTTAATCTCTGCAACCTTTTTCATTATCAGATAACTAAGGGGCTTGTGTTGAACCGCGGTTTATCAAATTGTTTTAGTAAGGGATTTTCAAAAGTCTGATCTTAATCAGGTCAGTTGTACGAAGCATGACAAAGACATGATTTTAATATATAATTTTGACAGACATTTTTTTTTAAATTCCATTTTTCATGAACACCCGCCGACGTGATTTTTCCGCAGCATTTTCATAAGATTTTTATGAAGGAATAAAAAATTATAAGCCTTTGAAAAAGCCTTTCCAGCCCACAGAACCCTTTATGCTTTTTCTGATATCACATCATTATTTGTGTGGACGCGATTCAGCCAAGTCAAAAAATGAAAGTTTTCAGATCATTTTAAAAATGCCTGAAGGTGAGGTAATCAACCCCAGCGAAGAAAAATAATTCATTATTATGATCTTTTAATAACCAAGGCTTAAGAACAAAGGAAAAGTTATTTCTCATTCTGATAACATCTGCTCTAATAATTCCTGATCCCTCAATTGTCAGTGCTCTCGAAAATTTATCCTCTGCTCTTGTCTGATAGACATCCACTGATCTTTGTTCAATTAAACAAAAGTTCATTTCTTCAATTTCCTCAACAACTTCTTCGAATACATCATTTTGCATGTTATTAAGACGTCTTAATTCCATTGCTTTTTGCTTTTCATACCGTTCCATTCGTTTTCTTTGTTTTTCCAGCTGTATTCTTGCCCTTTTGAAGTTAATTTCGGATTTTTCGAATTTCAGTCTGCTAGACTCTTTTCGTTTTTCGGCAAGGGCGTCACTGAAAATTTGACGTTGAGCTGCTACTTTTACTTTAATGTTACTTTTCAGCTCCGAACCAAATTCTTCCTTGTACATTTTGTCCATTTCCTTGACGAAAATTCGTTCAATAGGTTCGCCGACATTTTTACAATTATTAACAGCTGGTCTCGAGTTTGCGATTAAATTTTCTAGCAGACTGTTGTACGTTTTGATAAATTTGGCGTTGCAGAAATCGGCTACGTATAAATAAAGTTGCTCTAACCGTTGCGTTAGTTGACAACCAGATTCGTTCTTTGGGAGCGCAACTAGCGTACATGGCATTTTTGTTGCATCTAAATTGCAGTCAAATTCTGGATTTTCCGAAATTGTCGTCAAAACGCCTACGAGTTCACTAAAATTTTCGCGAGCTAGTTTCAAATCTTTTAATTGGTATGACCTTGCAAAAAAAGTTTCGGCAGCGACCACATGAAAATATTTGTACGAGCATTTTTCCTCCAAGCTCAATCTGTCCGAAAACCGTTCTGGTTTAAGTGTGGTTGTGGTCACTGTAATTTTGGTAAATTGGAGGTTTCGGTTAGAACAATCTTCATCGTTCATCAGACCTGTAAGAGTGTCTAATTCTGGTTGAATAGCGGTTTTCAACGAATGTTTGCCACATTGGGTATAAAGATGTGTCGCCAAAACTTGTAACTTTACTCGGTATTCTTCAGCCGTGTCAAGAGTGTCAAATTTCAAAAATTCGCAGTCTACAGTTTCCAGTTGAAAAATACAATGTCGATTTCCAGTTCCAGAAATAGCAATTTCAGATAATATCGCAACAATTCCGTGGAAAATTTTGACCACTTGGGTTTTGTGACAAAGGCCGCTTACTTTATGGCTGAATTTATTTGCAGTACAGGACCTTATATTTTTCAAATCACATTGATTAAATTTCTTATGATTTTCATGATATGTGACTCTGGAGGATTTCAACCAATTAGACGGACAATCGCTTTCTATGGTATCAATGACGTTATAAGCGTCTTTGTTCATTATTAAGGTGGTTTCCTCTGGTAAACTTGCAGGAGCGGTTGTGGCTGCGGTGACGGCTGTGGTATAAATATGACCCCCATGCGGACCGTGTGGTTTATCACCTGGATGACCACCATGTGGAACGTGATTATCACTTCCTGTTTCTTCTTGTTCGGTGTGACCACCATGTGGACCGTGTGGGTGATTGCCGTCGTGACCACCGTGAGGTCCGTGTGGAAAACCATCGGGATGACCACCATGTTGACCGTGGTTATCACTTCCGGTTCCTTCTGGTTTGATAAGGATTTCAGGGAAAGTTATTTTGTCGATTTGAGACATGTCAAGGCCAATTTGCATGGCGATAATGCTGAGGAATTCAAACCACTGGAAACCAAACCCGGAGACGCATTCACCTGTGATTGCTTCAAAAAGAGCGCGTTGTGTTGAAAGAATAATTTGAATTGTTTTGGTTGAAGTAAATAACTGAACCTAGAAAAATGTCAAAAATTTTCAAAAAATGAAATGATGAACAAAGTCAACGTGAAAAATTTAGAGTTTTGCGTCGAAAACCGACAAGATGTAGCGATACAGAAAGTTGAAATTGAAAGTTATTTTAATTTTTTTAGCGGTCTATCACTTTTCTTTTCGTGATCAAAAATTTTCATATCAAAAAAAATTTGTCAGTCAAAATGGATTAAGGGGGTGGTCGTCGCAAAATGAGGCTCAGAACCAAATTTTTATTGTAATGGCCTTTTTATGAAAATATGGAAAATTACAAGTATTTTGTACTCGTTTATTTTGATACATGGCTAGGAAAGCACTTTTTGATGAGTTCAAACATATTTCGTATGAAAAAAGTTGAAATTTCTTGATTTTTTGGAAATTTAAAACACGATTTACAGAAAACGAGTCAGAATTAAGACAAACTCAACTTGGTGTTTTGCACGGACTCTTCAGCTGCACATTTATCTGGTTCGAATGTGTGACTTTAAATCCAGGGAGGAGATACATTTGATTGAGTCCCCTAAACAAGGGTCAAAAACAGTTTTTGTGATTCTGAAAGCAAATTCAAGAATTTCAAAAAAACTCAACTTGGTGTTTTGCTCACGTTCTGTCCGGTAATTTGAGCATAAATTCATTGTTTACTCTAAAAACTCAGGAGGAGAATACATTTTGAAAAAAATAATTCCGTTATTTTGTAAGCACGTTTCTGATTGGACGAGCCATCCGTCATTTTTTATTTAATTTAGGATGCAAGATTTTTGTTCAAATATACAGAGAGGTAATGTTTGTCCAGACGATTTGTACTTTTGCTACAATTTGTCATTGAAAATCCCATTTTTGCCTTAAAATGCGACGACCACCCCCTTAAGGTCGGCTCGCCCTCTTACGGATGGCTCGTCCAATCAGAAACGTGTCTACAAAAATAACGGAATTATTTTTGCAAAATGTATCTCCTCCCTTAGTTTTTAGGGTTCAACAATGATATATGACTCAAATAAACCGAACAGAACGTGAGCAAAACACCAAGTTAAGTTTTTTTAAAATTCTTGAATTTGCTCTCAGTATCACCAAAAAACTGTATTCTGACTCTTGTTCAGAGGTCTTAATCAAAATGTATCTCCTCTCTGGATTTAAAAGTCACATATTCGAAACCCAGATAAATGTGCAGCTGAAGATTCCGTGCAAAACACCAAGTTGAGTTTTGTCTGAATTTCTGACTCGTTTTTCTGTAAATCGTGTTTCAAATTTCCACAAATCAAGAAATTTCAACTTTTTTCATACGAAATATTTTTGAACTCATCAAAAAGTGCTTTCCTAGCCAAGTATCAAAATAAAACGAGTACCAAAATGCTTGTAATTTCCCATATTTTCATAAAAAAATGTTTAAAATTAAAATTGGGAAAATTTGTTTCTAGAGCCTCATTTTGCGACGACCACCCCCTTAAGCGCAAGTAATACTTCGAGATGACTGTGGATAATTTTGAAGTTTTTAATATCAATTGTGCGGTGAGTTGCGTTTAAATAACAAGTGATGTGTTCATGTCATAACAAAAAACAGAAAGAAGTTGCAGTTTTCTAATCATATTTATTTTTGGCGAGTTTTTCACCAAGATTTTATTAGTTGATTTGCATTTTTGAGTCACACTAAATGTTTTTTTGTCAATTCAAAAAGCAGATTTCCGTTATATTTGAATTTTTGAAAACGCTCAAGATATATCTAGTTTATCGAACAAAAAAAGTTTATCTGTTCATGAATATTCTTGAACAAATATGTGCTCGCATTTTTGCGGTGACTTATTCATAAAAGCTAGTCATATACTTACAGTTGTGCTTGTCAAACTGGGTCTCATTGTCCCACCAGCTGCTATCGTTTTTGTTGTTGTGGTTCTTGTTGTTTTTTGTTTTGTTGTTGTCGTTGTTTTTTCTGTCGTTTGCTCATGATCATGTTCTACTAGACCCAGAATACCTTCATGTAATGATCGTCTCTCCCGATAAGCTCCTCCGAATCGAAACATTTTGCATGGAAATTGCAATTCCGTTGCATTTTTATTGCAAAATTCGTCATCTCCGCCGTTTTCGATAAAATTTTGGGCAGAGTTAATCAACTGCTGAAATTTGCTCATCCAGGACTCGTCAACTCTTTCATAATTACCAAGGGCAGCCAATGCAGGAGCTATAAAATGACCATACTCACAGGCAGCAAGAGGGTCGGTGGGAACACCAAATTCATCAAATTCATTTATTTCTGGTCGAGTGATCTAAAACAATTTTATGATCAAAATTTGATCATCAAATGTGTAAAATAAAGCTGTCCGAGACTAAACTTAAAACAATAAAATATTGAAAGTTAGCATGACAATTTAAAAATAATTTTAATCTAGAACTTTATTTAGAATTTGTATTTGAAAAGACTTTAAAGGGGGTCGGTGCATTTTGACCATCAAATTGATGTTTCATAATCCAGGCAACTTTTGTAACTACAGAATTTTCGCATTATTGCTTTTAAAGAAAATTTTGAATTCGAATTAAACTTTCCGAATTCGACAAATTATGAGAAATTTTTGAAAAAAGTTCCGAACATTATCAAAAAAATACCTTATTTTGTATTCAAATATTTTTCTCATTATTTGTTTCAAATCAAAGAAAGAAATTCTTCAATATGGCTACTTGAATTTTTGGCGTAGGTGACCACATATTTTTTATATGCTACTTGAAAAATGACAAATATGACACTTTTTTGAGATTTTTGGTTGAAACTTTCTCGAAATATTTTGAAATTTTTTCTCATTTCCGGTACAACATTTTTCAAAGTTATTTTTCTGGAATCCTTAGCTGAAAATATTAGGATTGGCTACTTTAAATATATTTAAACATGTCTGCGTTTTGTTTCTTCGCTCTTGTATGTACTCTGAATCATACTTTTTTGAATGAAAATACGGTTTGCGCGAAATCTAGTTAAGACCTTTTTGATCAAGAATTAAATTTTTTTTATTTTACCGAGACTTGCTCATTTGGTAAGCCGACCTGTCGACTATTTCAAATGTATTTAATTTAACTCACGAAAAAAACTATTTCTTTCGATGTGCTAAAATTTTGGATTTTTTTCGTCTTTTTACAAAAATTTTAATTTTCGATTTTAACTTAAAAATCCTATTAATTGAAAATAAAAATTTTTTCGATCGTCGACAGGACCGTATTTTAAAGTTCCTAATAAATAAATAAAAGGAAATAAATTTGACTGTAACTTAGACACCTTCGATAGCAAACAAGCGTTTTTTGAGTGTTGTTTCAAAAGACGATTTATAAAGTAAAAATAATTAATCTAAAGAAATTAAGAGGTAACAAAGTAAGCTCAAAAGTGGCAACTTGTATTCGAAAAAGTTTTTATACGAACATTTTGAAGTGGCAGAAAGTTTCTCATCAAGACAAGAAAAATTGAAAAAATGCAAATCTGTCAAAATGCACCGACCCCCTTAAGGTCGCTTTCTGACTCAAACAATTGAGCGGTATCTATGCTGAGATAACTGGACTGGATAGCTACAATAAATTTTCGGAATCTTAATGATTTTGAGTAAATTTGAAATGCCTAAAGTGTTTTTCGTCGATGACCGGTTTACTGATTATCTTCAACAAACTGTTACTTTAGTCATCCTGACCAATTTTTCAAAGTTATTTCCGCTAACGATCATGACTCTGATTTTCGATGGATGTTACTTTTAATTCAATAATAAACATTTTTGACTAGTAGTACAGGTTGAATTTTATGGTTTGGGGTTTTTTGCCGGATCACTCAAACGAGAAGTCACGTGATACAAGGCGTTAAACACGTGCATCCTCCTC
>SCLH01000385.1:729014-743514 GCA_004367855.1 Oikopleura vanhoeffeni | reverse complement strand
TATGGTTTTATTAAGAAATACAAGGTGAGTGAACCTCTCTTTTCTCTCGCAGTTATCTAGTTTACAAACTTCGAAATTTATAAATGTTACGTGTTGTTTACTTAATTTTATCTTTGATCTCAATCAGTGACAAATAAGTAAATTGATATCGTTCCCAGTTTTCCCGTGATAAGCGCTCAAAGTATTGCCTTTAGATAGGCTTTTGGGTGTTAGGCGAAGTTCTCGTTTCTGGGTGTGAGGAAGTTAAGCTAAAAAAAGAGGGCTTTTATCTCGGCAACTTTTTTTTTATAGGAAAACATTAAAATATTTTCAGATTCAACTTTAAAAGTGAAATTTTCATAAACATGCTTGATTTTGATTAATATCATGAAAGTTATTTTTGAGAACTTTGTTAGAGTGTTAAATAAACAAAAAGTTAAAATAATTTTTTTTATCAAGCTGGATGTGGCACTATTTCAAATCATTACGTGATTTATTATAATTGAAGATTTGAAAGTGAAAAATGAGTTAGATTTAATTTGCTCATTTTGAAGAAAATAGTTCGCGAATAAAAACTCAGGATTCTATGGGATTTTGATGACGAAAATTGTTTAAATCGACGTTTTCGTCCGCGAGTTCTCAAAAGACTTAAAATGAAGGGGTTTATGGATTTTTTTGGTATGAGATTCCGGTGACTGAAAGCTGATGTTATTATCTTTTAACTATTTTTTTGTTTAATCTGAATCCCTTAACCTGAAATCCCTTATTAATCTGAATTATTAATCTGAATCTCTTAACATAAGTTATGTAACATAACCAAAACTATTTTTTGATTGGACAAATAAAATCGGTGTTCCTTTTAATTTTAAGATTTCAAATTTGCATTACGAAAAATACATCACATTACTTAAACCAGGGAGAATTGTTATCGGTAGGCAAGCTGCACTCGATATGGAAATATCAAACCGACTCACCAACCAAAATCTCAAATCAAAGAAAAAATCATGCACGTTTACTGTTTAATCTAAAAATTTTGGTGCATTAAAATTTGAACGACCTCGCACAAATAGCTAGCGTTCGAGAAAGCTCGCCGCAGCACCGTTTGAAATTATTTTTGCCTCAATTTAATCGTATCAACCTTTGAATAGTGAATATTTTCAAAAAAACTCCGATTTTTCATTTATAATTGAACAAGCAATGTGAAGTTGAAAATAAGCTTTTTACCTTTGGATCGCGAGATATAGCCAACATATACCAACTGATCAAAAATGCGTGCAGTAACGTAAAGTGACCTCGAAAGAAACATCAAGATCGCAGTGATCGAATTTTAATTAAAATGATCAATTGATATAATTTTTCCTTTCAAAAAGTAATGCATTTAGAAGTCAAACGTCTCAGTTAATACATGTCTACGTGAATTAAATTAACGGTGACATTTTATAACGCAAGCAGATTCAAACTAATTCACAGCTGTTAAGACAATTGTAGGTTTTTATTCAAATGAAAATATGAATTGTTTTCTAAAACATACTGTTTTATATCTTGTTCAGGAAGAGTTAACACGAAAAAGCGAGAATGTACAAGACTGGGTTATAACGGTCTCTGAAAGGCCGACAAGCGGCGCCTTCTTTCACCCATCTTTTAAAATCCCTATTCCACACCACACTGATATCGCTCTCCCAAGATTTGTGTTCACTCCCTATGAACAGGATTATATGTATTTATATAATTCTTCGAATTATAATAGTTTTTGAACTTCCACATAAAATTTCTGCAAATTTTTCAGTTTGTACTTTTTCAAATCCAAGATCAGAAAACATATCAAATATATCTTTAATCACAGGGGAATGCCCAATATCGCGAAAAGTTTTTTTCTCGAAAATATGACGATATTTGGCATTTTAGGCGATTTTGTCATTTTTGGCGATATGGGGACAGAAATAATTTTTTTTCAAAAATGAAAAACGCGTTGGCGTTCGAAATGCCGGCATAATTTTCATATTTAAGGAGTTGAAAAATTGGTTCACATAAAGTGAAATACTTAAATGTGTGAAATAAGGTAGTTCACCAAACGCAATCAAATTATTTGTGTTCAACACAAAACTCTTTTAAATCAAATTAAACACAAACCACAGTTTTACTCTTCAGTGAAGCTTTCTATGCAATAAGTCAGCCTATTATACTTTATAAGTTAAAATATTATTACTGTTTGGCATTGGTTCAAGTACTAGAACGGAAGCCAGTATTTCAAACTAGGAAGAATAAACATACGTCCTCAATGAGGACTCCTTATCATCAAAATTATTCTTTATCTCACAAAGAAGAATTTCTTACAAATAACGACGTCCTGTTTATCCGGGGTTGGATGTTATAATACTCGCAAAATATAAAAACCACGAAAAATCTCAATTTCAGTTATTGATACTAAAAATCTGCGACTAACCGTATAGTTTCCTGTATCCAGACTTGGGTCATAGACAAGTTCCCATTCGAAAGAAAATTTGAATCTGAATTTGTATCCCCCAGGGGCAGTAACATAAATAACATCAACGTCTTTTGAATGAAAACTTCCTTCAACTTCTGATTCGACACCGTCATCATCAGTGAATTCAACCTGAGGTACATACGCCTGATCGACAATTGAATCAACTGTGTTTTCCGGGTCAACTTCTTTAGAATCAGTGAATTCGACGGCAGCCTGATCAATTATTGATTCATCTTAAAAACAAATTAACAGTACTGTGGCTCAGGGATTGGATTTTTCCGAGTCGACAAGTCAAAATTTTCGACACAACCCGACAAGGTCAAATTTTCAAAAAATCCGGTCCCTGCTGTGGATTATGTTTATAAGACAGTCTACAGGAACAATTTGGGGAAAATTTGGCCAGAACCTACTAGAGTACACTTTTTGATTTTGGTCTGTCCTTCTGTAACAACAATTTGAGAGAAATCCGAACGATATATTTTCAAAATTATCTTCCAAACACTTTTCATTCGTGAAAATTTGTTTTAAGAAAATTTTAAGAAAATAACGATAATCTGGGAGTTTCAGGATAATTTGGGAAATTCAAGGGACAATTTTTGATAATAAGGACAACGTCAAGATATGAAAGACAATTTGGGAAATATAAGGACAATTAGGAATTTTATGACAAAAGACCACTTTTTCGTGAAACATATATTTAAAGGACAATTTGGAAAATTCTCACCTGTCCTTAAAGACAAAAACCATAGTAATTTAATTTTCGAGATTTAAAGCGTTACCCGCGGCACTCTTGAATGAATTAAAAGCAAACTCTTTTGTCAAAATAACTTCCAAATAATGAGTGTTTCTTCTTATGAAGGGAAAAATTATGCCGGTGTATGCATAAATTACAAGAATAATAATTTTGATATAAACATTTTTAAATGCTTTACTTCGTCGCTATCGATGCAATTTCACAAATTATGAGTAGGCTAGCTTATAAACGGCAAAACTTATTCTGCTTTAATTTTTTCGAATAATGTTTAAATTGTATATCGTAAAAAATTACTATTTGCTAAACATATAATTCAAAAACTTAAATTGGTAAAGTTTTCGTGTTTATTCAATGTTAGCCATTTAAATAATAAACAAATTTCGCACAGAAATTATTCACGGAAAACTTTTAACTTGAAATCTAGAATCGTGTGATAAGAAAACGAGAATCAGATAAATTTTGAAAAATAAGCATTTTTAATCCAAAAATAAACATGCCGATATCAAAAGAGTTGAAAGAACTTAAGTCCCCTCTCTTAGTTCAATTATGGCCGATTCATTCTGATTAAGAAAGCTTTAGCATTATATCGGTGTTGTTTTGAACGAAAACCTTTCTAAAGTATTTTGAAATGTGATTTAAAATACTATTGTTTTAGCTCGTCGTTAGACAAGTTTTGTCTTTTTTTTGGAGCTGATAATCATTTTTTGTTAATATAGTCAGCAATTGCTTAAAAATTAGTTTTTGAATTGCTTTTCATTTGGCTTGAAATTCTTCATGAAATTTAAAAAAAAATTCTAAATTTCCAGCAAATAATCGGTATTTTGAGAAATAGATTTTGGACGGATTTATTGAACGGAACCTGACACATATTGAACGGGCTACAGTTAAAACATTATTCAAAAAACACTTTCAAACCTTTCTTCTGTCCAAAATCTTTTAGTTCATATTGATCAATAAAAGTTTCAGTGAAAGAAAAAAAAACTTAGCAAAAAAGGTTTTGTCCTTCCGTCTTCAAAATAGGGGCGCTCCTGAACTCGATATTGTGAAGAGACTTACCTACCATCAACTTATTTTTGTTCGACGTCATAAGAAAAATTTAAACATTATTTTAAAATCTTCAATTTCATTTATTTCTTCAAAAAATCAGATATTTTATTTTTTTTGATCGAAAGATATCCGGAGATTCGACATTCGCCTTTGAATGTTCGAATTCAGTGATTATAAGCACAAGGACCATTTTCGATATGGTTAAATATTCAAAGAACAAAATACAAGTACAAAAATTTATAAACATGCAGAATTCATTTGAAAATGCATATTCGGACACGTATTGAAAGGGTATAGAATAAATAGAATTCATTAGAACTTTCACGATTTTTAATTGTCTCAAAACTTTTACTAGATTTCGATTTTAAAACACTTTGATGAAATTTACCGGTTTCAATACCGCAGATACTTTGACCTTCTTAATTTTCTATTCTGTCCAAATCATTTCCTGTGCTTAATCGCGAATAAAAAATATCTTGTCGATAAGATTAAGGGGGTTCCGGTGAATTTTAACCAAAATAATTGCACACACGTTGAATTATTTCAAAATTGACTACAGGACTCGGTGTTATGCCTTAAAATGAAGCATAATTATAAAATGCTTGAATATAAAAAAACATTCTGATTGGTACATTTTTTGTGGTTGTGGTCATTATGTGTTTAAGTGCTACATATTTTTGAGGTGTTTATGAAAGTAATGCTTATATATAACAAGCCTGAAAAGAAAAAATTGAAACGTTATGATAACGTTCTTTTTCGTCAGTTTTCCTGTACGTGGGGAATTATTATTGTATTGCAATCCCTATTTAGTATTTGTTTAATTTTTTTTGAGCTTTAAATTAAATAATTTTGAATTTGAGAATTTTGACATATTTCTAAATTCATAATGTTCAAAGAAGGTCTTGCGCAGGGTTGTTAAAGGGATGATCCTTGACCGGATTTTTTATCCCAATCCCAATTTTTTCCTATCTTTTGCTGGAACTCACGCAAAAAGAGGATGGAAAACCCACGCAAAAGCCACCTCTTTTACAAGCCTGGTCTTGGGTCACTCTTGGGTCTTCAGGTAATTGAAGACACAATATAATCATATCTTGTAGATTATGTATTAGATTCAGGCTAAGTTGTGAAAGTCTAGGGTATGGGTTAAACAAAAGGGTTGTGTTCAAGATTGTTTGACAATAACCGTAGACCTTTCAGAGAAAACATTTTGTCGGGACATGAGTGTACACAATAAATTTTGTGTACAATAACAAAATCTTGCAACAAAAATTGATTACCGGAAAAAGCCAAAAATAAGGTTCAGGTTCAAAAAGTGTTCCTCGAAACTCGCCAGAAATTAAGTTCCGGCACAAAAACAAAAGAGTGATCCACCGAGAAAATAGCATTTATACTATAAATTTTATAGCTTGATTTATCCTTTTCCCAACGGAACTTTATTACAAAAACGTTTACTATCTGCATAGCGCGTGTTCGAATCCCACTGATGCTGTTTAAGTGATTGTCTTAGTGATTGCTTGAGTGATTACAAACTGATAAAATTTAGCGGTGCCATTATCAAGACTCTTGCCTATAATCAGACTCAAGACAATCCGTACGACAAAATAAGTGGAATTCGAACACGCGCTATTAAAATAGTAAACGTTTTTGAGATGTAGTTTCGTTGAGAAACGGATATACACCGGTCCAGCAATTAAGATATTCGAAAAAGCAAAGCAAACTGTTATTTCTATTTTTTTGCAAAAAATGCTTCAAATTGATGACTGTATCAAGTTTGTGTAGCACAATATATTTTTTCAATCCGGATTTAACTTCAAAATTAGGCAATTTGAATCTCCAATGTCTATTTCTTAGCAAAATTATATGGATTGGTATACCGACAAAAAATGTATCAGTCAAGAAATTTGCACCAGCGCGCTGCAGGAAGATTTGCAATTTACGTTTTTTATATTAGAATTAAATGATAAGAAAATTAAAAAACGTTTTCAGCCTGTATTTTTTGATATTTTAAAAATCAATAATAATTCGTGAAATATAAAATATTATATACAGGGTCTAGAGATTTTCTTCTTCCTTTTCCAAAATTGGAGAGCGATGAGAAAGCTAATGAGAACGATTCATTTTTGGCAAAAACCTACGTCTTTCTCAGATTCAACCCATCAAAACGGCGGAATCTCAAATCCATCCAATTTTGAAAAAGAAGGGAAAAACCCTTACACCCTGTACGTTTACAATTTTCCTGCAATTTTTGGTTTTCGAGCTTGCATGCAGATGAACTGAAGTTCAAAAAAACATCTCAAAACACTCTTTGAAGTGTGAAAAAGAAAAAAATTCTTAACTTGTATTTTTTTTGATAATTCAAAACCATAATAATTTGCGGAAATGGTTAAAAAACATTTCTGCAATTCATCGGTTTTGAGCTAGCTCATAAGTTAACAGAAACAGAATAAAGAAACCTTGAGAAACTTAAACCAATCAAAGACATATTGACCAGATCCAAAACATGTATCAGTCAGGCGGGTGCCAATTAGGGGACAATGAATTTATAATCAAACTTGTAAACTCACCATTATCAACAATATATTCAGTTGTAAAAAACGTTGTGGTTTTTGTGCCTGTAGTTTTCGTGACTGTTGTTTGTCCAGTTGTTGTATCCAACTCAGTTTGCGTAGGTTCTTCAGTAGTCTCACGGTCAGGTACTAGATTTTCAATATGTTCATGGAACGATTTAATTGCATTTTCTGAGTATTCTTGATCATAATCAATATCAATCCCTTCAAAATCTTCATAATCATATTCAACTTGTCGTCGCCTACGCTTTTTTGATGGGCAAAATGGACCTGAAATTTCACTATTGACTCGAAAATAGATATGATCATCATTTAAGCAATCTCCTGAGTTGACAAATTCATGAAGTCGAATTTTCAAGAGATCTCCAGGACCGTCGGCATGAATTTTGAAAATGCATGATTGAACGTGGGCTAATTCGGATAAATCGTCTGATAGACTTCCTGTTTGACCGTAATTTTCTTGGCATACTTTGCTTTGAGATATAATGCGTTTGACGTTTTCGGCGGGTATCAGGTGGGCAGTGATAAGTAGCAAAAGTGCTGAAATAAATTGTTAGTTATAGCAACGATTTATGTATTAGGGATTTGAAATCACTGAAAACGACGACATAAATCTGGCATCTCACTATTTATCATTAAATCACTCCCCGTTAATACTCTAGATTTGCGATTTTGATGTTCAATTATCAACTTGAAAATATATTAATCTTGAGAATGATAATAAGGTATCGAAACGTTGATAAATATAATTTCTGTTATACATTCATCATTAGATACTTATTCAAAAATTCATTTAATTCATGATTAAATAAAACCATGACATTTAACTAATCAGAAAAATTTTCTAAAATTAATGATTTTTTGGGAATTATCCATTTTGATCTGAAAGTTCTTCTTAAAATTTTATCAATGCCATTCGTTAAGCATTCAGATCAAAAGTTACTTCGGTCACATAAATGGTTTTTGTGTTGAAATTTTACAGTTAAGCTAAAGTTTACTTCGAAAAACTTGACATGACTGGAACAAGTTTTTGAAAATTATAATTTGGATTTAACAGGACTAACTGTTTGACAATTTGAAATTAGAAAATTTGAAAAGACAAGAATTGGAACAGATTTTATTGGCCCATCTTTGAGCAATTAAAAACTGTCCACAGAGTTATTTGATTACTTTCTCGACTTAGAAATGATATCAGAAGTGCAATTATTTACTGTAATAGCGAAAAATAACCATTTTTTATGAAAAATCGTAATTTTTCCGTCAAAATTTTAGACCTTTTTAAAAAAACTATTAATTTATCATATAAAGATAGAGAGCGAACCGGCAAACTTTCTGACTAAACTTTAACGGATGACCTCAATTATTTGAGCTTACAGGCTAGAAAACTAAACCCAAGGAAACTGATTCTGAGAATAAAAAAATCTCTTAAGGTCATTTGAACATAATGGGTGGGCGGAAAAATGTAAATCATCAAAATTTCGGTCAAGTCAAAACGCCGACTTTTTTCGACCACGAGCTGGCCGCGCTAAATAAATATATTTGAAAAAATTTCAGCTGAAGTAAAACAGCTTGCGTATAAAAATAACCATGCGTATTATTTTGTATCTCACGGTACTTATTTTAGTTTGATCGAAATGCACTCAGAAATTATGAAAAAAGTATCCGGTACACAAAGTTCCTTCGTAAATAATTGTTTTATGATTTATCACTAACTTAATTTGGTGAGTCCAATGTCATTGCTTGTTTTGAGAAAAAATATGACTCTGCAGTTGAATAAGTATATCAAATTAGAAAATTGAATTAATACACCGAATTAGTAGACAGAAAGCATAGTTGTGAAAGTTCATCGTTATTTTTTATAATAAAAAGGCGAACAAAAGGTTTCCGAGTTCACTGATAATTTAAACGGTCTGAAAAGACAATCTAAAACACAATATAATAACTTGACAATAGCCGTAGTTTTTCTTTCTTGCTGCAAAGGTCATCAATACATGCAAGTGAACAGTAAAAAATACTCATTATCAGATAAACGTTATCCCTTCAACGTTTGCCAAAATTTCAGTCAGCGCTGGTTTTCGCCTTTTCTTCCAATATTAAATTAATATTTTAAGTTTGGCTTGATATATCCCTTTATCACCTTTTGGTTAGAATGCGTAGCCACNGTGGCTACGCATTCTAACCAAAAGGTGATAAAGGGATATTGAATAAACGGATACTTGTGTTTGATAATCTTGTGATAGTTTTGTTTCACAACCGACTTAATTTTTTCCCGCCAAAGAGCTGTAGGCCGAAGACGTCAAAAAGTAGCGTTGCGTAGGCTTAAAAATTGTTTGGCCGAGCAGAATGACTATAGGAGACTTTTTAATCGATTGACGTCGTTTTCATTTTTCTAGAATTTTGCGTGAGCAATGTTTTAATTTCATTTTATACCTCAATTATCACGGACATATATTTTTCCGCTTTGAAATTGTCAAATGATCGCAAGGTGCCATTTTAAAATCTTCAAATCTTGATTCGACTAACCAAGTATCAAACATAATTGACGTTTCGTTTATCAAGACATTTTTAATCCTGACAAAGTTTAGAAGATGCAGCATCTTAGATACTTTTTCAGTGTATATCATTGTATTCAATATAATCCCTTGCCAAGCGTTTCAAACAATGGTTAAAATTATGAAAACTTGTTGCCTCTTATCATCAAAACGTTTTGTATACTGATAACGATTAAATTTAAGGCATGACGAAACAAAACACAGAAAACTAGACATTACAAGATTTTAGAACACTACGATGACTTTTGCGATTACACCGATAATAGCTAGTTACATTTTTAAACAAACCGTCACAATCTTTTATAAAGTCTTCGAAATATGTCAGAACAAATCAGGTTTTTGTTATTTTTACCAGATATTTTCAACCTTTTTCTGAAGAAATTTTTTTCGAAAATGAGAGTGAATGTCAAATTTTTTTTGTTTTATGGAAATTATTGAAAAATAAATTAATAAATGGCTATACAGTATAGGCTATTTAGATTTAGTCATATGATCTTTTGTCAAAATGAAGATTATGACCGAAACAGAAGCGTGATTTTTGATACATGATTTTTCTTGCATGGAAATAAAGATGAAAACAAAAACCTTTTTTGAGTGAAAATTTTAAAAGTTTCTATCAATCATCATCTAAAAAGTTGGACAAATTAACAACGCTAACTTCTTCATTAACATCCATCATTGTACATGTATTTTAATCAACGTTATTAGAGTAGCCGCGGTCGGTCATGACCGATTTTGAAAGTTAAATTTCACTTTTTCTGACTAAACTTAACCCTGCAATTTCATTTCCGGAGTCAAAAGTTACTTTTGAGCATTTTTTTTGAGCCAATTAGGAACCGCTAAAATTTGAATTTTTTTTCTGAAAATTTCAAAAAAAATAATCTCCGTTGAATTTCCTACAAAATGGCTATCTTGATTTTATCTAATTTTTAGCCGTTGCCAGAAATGCTTCAGACCGCGGCCACTCTAAACGGTATGTTTTTTCTATTAAATATCATAATTCAATCTTTAATAACGGCATAATGCAATTTTTTGAATGCACAGCAAAATAACTAGAAATATGGCCAAAGAGATTGAAAAAGTTGTCTGGCGGAGAAATCATGCCAATCGAATGTAGATTAAAGCAGTGGATTGATTTTTAATGATTTTTGGGACTCTTAAAAATCGGTTATGATATTGAGGCTCGAAAATCCGTCAAAATAGCTTTTTAAGATGAAAGTATTGATACAGTTGATTTGTATACATAGTGAACATCTAATTTGTCCATTACATAACTTTTAAAATGAAACAATTCAGATTTTACCTGACTGTCCACCTTCTTATCGTCATGTTATGTTTAGCTTGAAATATTCAAAATTAAAATGGTGCCGATTTGATATAATTATTTTTGTCTAAATAATAAGTTCTCTGTATTGACCGGTTTATTTATCAAAAATTTATTCAATCGACGTTTCGCTTTTATTTAGCATTATAAGGAGATTATTTGTAAACTCAGCCTAGCGTATTTTTCTAAACTGAAATATAATTAATCCTGAAAATGCTAAATGAAAGCGAAACGTCGATTGAATAAATTTTTGATAAGTAATAAGTGTTGCCAATTTGCATTATTTTTGTGACTACTTGAATGAATTTATTATATTTGATCTAATAATCGAAAAGTCGAAATGTGCAAGTTCTCATATTTTTTCTCTGTTTATTCAATAATTCTCCAGGAAAATGCAATGAAGATAAAAAATGCAAGATAATCAAATTCTATAAACTGGATTAATTTTAGATCTGCGAAAATATCAAACAAATGTTTTTATTATAATTAGTTCGTATGAATTTAATCAATTAATAAATTCAACAGGTCAAAACAAGCCATCCAGAAAATGCTGATAATTAATATTTTATGATTAGGAAACAACTTGAAAATTATCAATAAGATAAGGAAGTTAGTTGGATCATGTGTGTGCAATATCATGAGGTATTTTTGTTTGCATAACGTGCAGCAAAAATGCACAAAGTTATGTATGTTGAGGCTTATCCTTGATCGCTGGGTAAGAGTTGTTCTTTTCCATACTCACTCTTAATTTCGTGACCACGAAAATTTAAAAACAGAAAGCATAATTTCACGAGAGTTTATCAAATCTTATCAGAATTGCTAATGAAAAATTAAAAACACAGTTTGAGCAAGGGTCGGCAATGCCGCCTTGAAAAAAGTTGATCGGATTAACCTAATCGGATCAGAAAACTTGATTTGATTGAAGTCAATTCGATCTTATAACTTCTTATCTAGATCGAAATTGAAGGAAAGTTTTTTGAGAAATTCACTATAGGAATCAAATTGGGTTTTTCGCCAAAGCTATTTTTTGATAGGTTATAGTTAAATGCAAAATTATATGTGTGTTCAAAAAATAAAAGTTCGTCTGAGCACCAGTGTTATATTCTTTCTCAAAATTTGGTCGAATAACCTAAAACTGGACTTTCAATTAAATCAGAGGATAATGAAATTCAGTTTTAAACACAGTTATTGACTCCACCTATCATTATTTGTATTTATTAATTTTAAAAGGTCAAAATATGATGAAAGTAACAGATTTTTTACTGAAATTTTCATCCAGAAGCACAGTCAGGCTTATTTCGACTCAGTTTAAAAAACATTATAAAAAATGTATACGAAAATATATTTTACTTCAACTCCATTGCATATCAAATATATAATTATTTCACACCGAGTATTCAGAAAGTTATTTTAAATTAAATTTGGTGGAATTCAAAACTTAAATTTTGGGTAAAATTATAAGTTCGTTTGAGTACCTGGTGTAATTTTCTTACAAAAAATTGTGTCAAATTATAATCTTACCTCATCGTGGATTTTCCTTATACAATTAAAATTATACCCCTTCAAAATACGAGGCTAACCGGGAAAAAGTCGTCAACCTCTTGAAAATCTATGGAATATCTTACCGCAAAAATTTAGTTTAACGTTTTGTAATTTAAATATTTTTCGGAATGATAAAATTACTTCGTGAAGGTGTAATAAGGAAGTTATTTCTATTGATTAAATTCTAGTATTAAATCACGGACCCAGATTTCATCTTCTTATTCGTGGAATATTGACAAATCTCTTACTGCGAATATGTAATAAGACGATTTGAAATAAGGAATTTCTAAAGTCAAAAATCGGTTTCAATGTGTTAAGGCTATCTTGTAGAGAATTTTTTTGTGGTCGTTTTAAGAGCAAGGATTTTTTTTGTTTATGAAAAATTTTCAAAAAAAAAATCGATTTTTCGCTCAAATTTTCTAAATTTTACAGGGTGTCATGAAGCCAGTTCTAGCGCCTCCGTATGAAGAGTTAAACCGGTAATTTTTTTAGCAGGTCGCTAGAGCGCAAACATGGTTCAACCTCAAGGTCAATCTCAAGTTCATCGTAAAGACCGTAGCGACTTTTCAGTACATCATTGACCTATAGTTGCTAGTACGTTCATTAGAAAGTCGACCCCTGCGGTTCTTTTGAGGGTATTTTCAAGTCTTTACGATGAACTTGAGATTGACCTCAAATGCACAAAGTTATGTATGTTGAGGCTTATCCTTGATCGCTGGGTAAGAGTTGTTCTTTTCCATACTCCACTTTTAATTTCGTGACCACGAAATGTCAATACAGAAAGCATATTTCACGAGAGTTTATCAAATCTTATCAGAATTGCTAATGAAAATTAAAAACACAGTTTGAGCAAGGGTCGGCAATGCCGCCTTGAAAAAAGTTGATCGGTTTACCTAATCGGATCAGAAAACTTGATTTGATTGACGGATTGAAGTCAATTCGATCTTATAACTTCTTATCTAGATCGAAATTGAAGGAAAGTTTTTTGAGAAATTCACTATAGGAATCAATTGGGTTTTTCGCCAAGCTATTTTTTGATAGGTTATAGTTAAATGCAAAATTATATGTATGTTCAAAAAATAAAGTTCGTCTGAGCACCGTATTATATTCTTTCTCAAAATTGGTCGAATAACCTAAAACTGGACTTTCAATTAAATCAGAGGATAATGAAATTCAGTTTTAAACAAAGTTATTGACTCCACCTATCATTATTGTATTTATTAATTTTAAAGGTCAAAAATATGATGAAAGTAACAGATTTTTTACTGAAATTTTCATCCAGAAGCACAGTCAGGCTTATTTCGACTCAGTTTAAAAAACATTATAAAAAATGTATACGAAAATATATTTTACTTCAACTCCATTGCATATCAAATATATAATTATTTCAAACCGAGTATTCAGAAAGTTATTTTAAATTAAAATTTGGTGGAATTCAAAACTTAAATTTTGGTAAAATTATAAGTTCGTTTGAGTACTGGTGTAATTTTCTTACAGAAAATTGGTTCAAATTATAATCTTACCTCATCGGGATTTTCCTTTTACAATTAAATTATACCCCTTCAATAACGCGGCTAACCGGGAAAAGTCGTCAACCTCTTGAAAATCTATGGAATATCTTACCGCAAAAATTTAGTTTAACGTTTGTAATTAAATATCTTTCGGATGATAAAATTACTTTGTGAAGGTGTAATAAGGAAGTTATTTCTAATGATTAAATTCTAGTATTAAATCACGGACCCAGATTTCATCTTCTTATTCGTGGAATATTGACAAATCTCTACTGCGAATATCCCTTTAACACCTTTTGGATGATTTGAGAGATGTAGGTTGGGGGAGGCCAATCCTAACACTCCTGAGACCCCTTCTAGCCACTCATGAGGCCGCTTCTCTTTCTTTTCAGCCTACATCTCCAAATGATCCAAAGGTGTTAAAGGGATATGTAATAAATGTATTTGTATCCCCGACCAATTAAAATAACCCATTTTCAGATTTAAACACAATTTAGTCATAATAACATCTTTGTGGTTTTATAAAATGTTAAAATATTAAAAACATGAACAAGAAAATAATACATTAATTTCTGGAGTGAATTTCTATTGGTTTATTTGAGTATTACTCCAATTAAAATAAGATTCAAGATTAATACTCTCTAGAATCAAATTAAACGGACTTATTTTCTTATTTGGAAGATTTTTCTGATCATTTCCACATATAAATTTCTGAAAAATAAATAACAGAAATTGATAA
>SCLH01000385.1:662692-719394 GCA_004367855.1 Oikopleura vanhoeffeni | reverse complement strand
AAATAGCACGAAATTGCTAGGGAACACTCCGAAAGCATAAACTTATACAAAAATAATCCAAATTTTAATTTTTTTCAGAATTTTTCTGAGCATTATTTTTTGAAAAAACATTGAAACCCTTTTTCGACCAGAAAAACTCAAAATAACAAAAAGCTGTCAGCAGATTTTTTCATCAGTGAAACTCGGGCTTTAATTTGGTGGTTTTTCCGACTAAATCCGACGACTTTCATTTTCCGAGTTTTCACTTCCGGTTTACTTAAATTGCGATCTAGAATTCAAGAAAAACATTAAAAATTCTCGGCTCATCATAATAACAGAAAACATATGTCTTCCATCTGTTTCCATAATTATACTGCAGTCTGAACGTAACCCAGAGGAAGATAGATTTTAAAGTGGAAAATACTGAATTAGCGGTTTTTTAGCACGTTCTAGAGAAAAACTAGTGTTGACATTTAAAAATCCTTACCATCATATAGACAACCATAGGTTCCGTTGTTCTTACAAAAGTTTAAGTAAAATCGTATGCAAGCTCTTAGGAGAGATAGATTTGAATGATTAGGTGGTTCTAGAATGCTGATGGTGGTCCCAGATGGCCAAAAGTCGATTAATTTTTTTGTAGATTAATATTAACTACAAATGGCCATCGCAAAATTAGAAGTATTTGCTATTCTGCGGTAAAGTGAACTACAGAAGTACTTTTTGGGAAACCGCTACGTCCTTAAAATCCGGAAAAAGGGGCCATTTGTGATTAATGTACTTATTATTTTGCTTATTCACTGTAAATGGGCCTTTCCTGGTGTTGAGGGACATTATTCATCCAAAATATTGTTATAATTCAGTTATTGATATATATTGTGTATTCAGAGTGTACCAGTGCATCAGCGGTGAAAGTTTCGCAATGTGCCTTTTTCATTGTTTCGATATCAAACTTTTAAAAAATTTGAATTTTGGAGGACATTGATGCATATTTTGGTATTATGATTTCAAACTGGTTTAAAAATCCCATTAAAACTTAAAAAATAGATACAGGAATTGAATTGACGTACAGATATATAAAAACTTATTTAGGGAGCCCCGAGTTGAACGACCGTTATACAAGAATAACAAATATAAAATAAGTATTTAAATACATGTATTAAATTGTATAAAAGATCATTAAATTAGTTCTCCGTAAAAACAGCGGCATTAATTTTTTTGCAATGTTTCTAGCTAATCAAAAGTTTAAATTTTAGTTTAAAACCGTATAAAACATACTAAATTGTACAAAATTTGATTATTAGTGAATTAAAACGATTTTTTAATATACATGTAGTTGAGGCCATTGAAATTTTCTATAGAAACTAAAAAATTAAAAATATATAAAAAATAAGCTATTTGGTTCAATTTGGACAATTTTGTCAATTTATTCCACCGTATAATTCAATTTTATTCATGACATCATAGAATAAAGCATCTTTTAACACTTAAATTCTCTATACGTATCGTAAAGCTTCAACGTTTGTGAAAAAAACGGCTGTCAAAATTATTTGTCTAAATTGACCTTTAAACATTTCTGTCTTTTTAGAAACCCTTTTGAAAAAGGATATTTTTGTAAGATAAAGGTTTAACAAAATATTTTCTGAAAATTTTGACTCTTGACTTGCGGAATATTTTTCGACTTTATGTAAGCAACGTGGTTTTCCAAAGTCACTTTTCGAAAAAAACATTTAATGACAATTAAGCAAACGTTTGGTATGAAACTGAAATTTCAACTTCTTGATACTCGAGCAGCTTCAAAAATTCGAAAATATTTGAGTTCATTTTTAGTTCATGCTGCATTACACTTAGTTATGAAGAAACTGTACAAAAACTTGTGTTTAAAAACTTAAATGCTGTACCGAAAGTCAAGACGTAAATTTTGATTTTGATCAACAAATTAAGGCTGAAATTTTGTCATGCTCCACCAAACGCAACCAATATAAATTTAATAAAAGAAGATTTTGAAATTTAATTCTGAAATATGACGTCATTCTGATTCACTCGAAGAAATTTGTAATAAAAATCCACAGCCACGACAATATTGGACGATATGGGAGCTGACAGGAATCAGCTACAATTGTTGTATTGCGTTTGATTTACCACATATCTGTTCACGAGGAAGCGTAGATATTTCTGTTTGGTCTCGGACATTATCTACGTTAAGGGTATTGGTTCCTATTTGACATTTCTCGTTGAAAATATTAGCCGAACAGTAGCCTCGAGGATTATAATTAAATCAGCCAGTCTGTGAGAACTAGCTTTCAACTTGCGAAAAAAAGATGCCAAAACTTTTTGTATACCACAATCCTTCACACATAAGCGGCACAAGAGCCACCTGAGCCAAAACTGAAAATTCCTACTCCTCTTAGTATATTTTGAAATAAACCTTGATTTTACATAACGTGTATAATAGTATACAAAACTTTGTAGTTAAGCTTTTGTCGATAAGTGCTATAGTTATTCTAGAATAACGTAAAAACCGGTCAAAATCCGGTTTTTGGACTTTTTCATCGGAAATTCCTACTCCTCCTAGGTTAAATTTCAAATTTACTCAAATTTTTGCAAAAGCTAGTCTAACAAACATAAACTTGTAGGTGGGGTTTTTTGTCAAATTTCGGACCAAACAATAAATATTGAATTTTTCAAGTCACGCGAAAGAATTTCCGAAAAAAAATGTGCTTCAATTTTCGAAAGTAAGCTAAAAGAAAGCTGAGAAAAACACTGAGAAAAGTCTTACCGTACCGATATTTTGAAGTTAAACAAACGTATATTTTTTGAACTTAATTTTGAGAAAATACTTAGTTAAAATCGAAAAAAAGCAAAATTTTCGAATTTTTTTTTGTTCTTATTTGGGTTGTTTTGTGCTTTTAAAACATCAACGACTGATTTGGTGCATTTTTATGACATAATAACTGCAAAAAATGTAGGAACCACCATACCCTAAGTAAGTAGAATGTACTAGACCAAAACTAGAAAATTTGGCGCGGTATTTTCGTATGAATATCAAAAAAAAATACTGTTTTTTATTGAAACTGATAATTATTTGAAAAGTGAATTTTTGCAGAAAAATTTGGTTATTTAGTCTTCAGCAGAGCATCTGTTAAGTCTTTATATTCTCGAAAACGTGCCGCAGGGCACTGACGGCTCTATGTGGAAGATTTTTGCAAGGGTTGAACAAAAATTCTATTAATATAATAAGCAATTGAGTGACCTTCTGTATAACTTAACTCGAGTTTGACATAGTTACAAAAACGTTGACTCCCACTTTTACATGTACCGAGAAACATGGAAAACACTAGCTTGCAATGAAAAATTGTCTATAATTGAGGTAGTACTTGCAATATGCTTGTAATAGGTCGAATAAAGAGCTGAATAGAAAATTGTCACTTCGCAAAGCTACATAACTTTACATCCTGGGAGTACTTAGAACATAATAAGGTCGAGAGCGCTATTTTAAAATTTCTATTTATGTTTCAACCGTTTAAATATTTTTGCAAATTCTATTGATATATTTAATAATTGGATGTCTCGATTTAAATTTGTACAGTTGGAAATTTACAAAAAAAATTAAGAAATTCAAATATGTTAGATAACCGTCATTCAAAAATTCATATATTATCTTAAATTCGAGAAACCGGCAGTTTTGAAGTAAATAGATATTTCCCCTTCACACTATGCGGAAGATTTGGGCCCCTTCTAGATGACAAACTACCTTAAACTACACAGGCTAAATCTTCGCAAAGTGTAAAGTGTATCTTAAAAATTGAGATAATAAGGGTCTGATAATTTTTTTAATTTCAGTTCAATAGGTACAGATCAATACTTATTAGCTTTACTGTTGATAGTCATTCACGCGTCAAACCTGACAATAAGCAATTTTATTTACCTTCCGATACAGAATTCGGCCCACATTACAAATTGAAGATACATTTCCAAAATATCTTATTCGAAAATTAATTTAAGCCTATGAAAGTTACCAGTGAATTCCTATTTTATTTAAATTTCACAAAAATAATTATTTTGGTCTACATCTTGAATTTTTTTTAATAATTTAAATTCTTCACTTATGCTTGAAATCCAACGTTGCTTGAGGTAATCATTCAATTTCAAAATTTCTCTCTAGTTCTGGATTTTTAAAATGACATTTAAATTAATATATAAATCGTAACGTTGCATAATAAATATGCTCATGAAATGATATTCTTACTTTATCATGTTTTCTGTTTCCTTATTGTGATTTGTACCGAATTAATATTTAAGAACCTTACAAATATCAACTTCAACTTCTTCACTTATCGTGACTAGGTATATAAGTCTTCCTATTCTTCATATATAGTACAAAATACTCCACCCTTGCACGCCCTCATAGAACGTGGTGGAGGAGGGAATTTGTCAGTATTACGGTCAGTTACCACGAGTAGCAATAAGAGGAGCGTACGTACAATGAAACATCATACCCATACTTATAAATCCGCTCTAGGTGGTTTCGAATGAGCAGTACATCTAAGCGAACTAAAGGACTAATAACTCGAGGAACAAAAATTATTTAGTAAAGTAGTACAAAATGACTTTATTTTTTAAAGTAAATTTAATATATTGACTTTTTAACTTCATTATACAGTCGATTTTCAACACTTACATTTCCCTCTAGATGGCTTAACAATGAGCAGGAATATGCTTTTTATATTGAATCGGGTTAAACCTGAAGCTTGTTATTGTTGAATGTTTTAGTAATGGTATATCAGAGAAAAAAATTGGAATATTTAACATATCAAATTATTATTTACGATGATTTAAGGTCACGGGTATTTGGCCTCGTTGACCTCTAATATGAATTTCCTAAAATAGCGTCATATTTAACGACCTTTGACTCAGAAAATGGAAATACATATTTTTGCGTGATCCGTGATTGCGAACACATTACCTGTCAACTTTTCGCGTTCGACTCCGTAGCATACTCCTTGTCTACGATGATCGTTTAAACGCATTCTAACCAACAAGCGAATGAAAGGATATCTATGGAGATATTAGTCTGGTGTTAACACCTCAGGACTCTATCGCGAATGATGTCAAAATGACAGTCCTCTATTTGATAAAGTTATAGAAAGTCTTAAGGTATCAGCAGGCAGCAGTACGATGACAAAACCTGAGCGATGACACAACTCCGATCGTAGAAGACTATTGAGCCGTAAAAAAAACTTGATCGGATTGACCTGATCGATGATCGTAAATAAACTTGATCGGATTGACCTGATCGGATGACCGAAAATGAACTTATCAGGTTTGACCTATCCGTTGGTCCCGAAAATAAAACTTGATCGGATGAGAACAATTTCGTGGAAAATTGAATCGGATTGGATCGATAGACCGCCAATCGATCGAATATTGTCCGATCAGATCGGAATCTGAATGAATAATTTTGCGAAAAGAAGTTTCACAAAGGATTTTGAGGCTATTATTCAGGAAGTATATAATATTAGCATCATAAATTAAAATTTTTGAAATTAATGATTAGGCCGGAGCGGTTGTATGTAGAAATGTATGCTGAATATGAATGGATAGAAACTTAGTGTTCAAAACCTTTGTTCAAAAATTTAAATATTTTGGAGAATGTTGATTTTTTAGAAATTTAAGCATTTTTTCTTATAAGTTTGATTAATTTTTCATCGAATTTTGTAAGAGATTTATGGAAGAATATTTTCATAAAAATCTTTGTGAAAATATTGAAACTTAAATAAAACATAATAAATGTTTTGAAAAGTTTTGTCATAAAATGTTCCAAACCTTTTTATTAAATTTGACAGTTTAAAAAACAATTTTCCGGGTATTTGGTCTATCTAAATGCATATTTCTTCTAAATTTCATTAATGAGCTGGAATTTTTCTTCGAAGTAAATAAAATTTCTTTAAAAAAATTGGAATTTTAAAAATTTAAAAATTTATTAAAAAAGTGTCAAATGTTTTTACGAAAATATTGTCAATTATGAGTTAAATTGACAAATTAAAAAAAAAAGTTCAAATTTAAAGAAAAACTGTTGCGGAATTTATTAAGACAAATACCTCAGAAAAATTTAAGTAATTGTCAAATTTGAAATTCATTGTCAACTTTTGAGAAAAATTTCAGTTTTTTAAGAATGTCAACGTTTTAAACAAATTTTATTTTATAAAGAATTGCAAACTTAAGAAAATTGCCAAAATTCAGAAAACATGGACGAATTAAAAAATGCAAATTTTGTGACTGAATTTGCAGATCTGAAATGATTTAAAGCAATTTTAAAAAATTTCAAACTTGCCGAAAAGTTTGTCGAAAAAAAGTCAACCTTTCAAAAAACCTGTCAAAGTTTGAAAAATTGTATTAAAATTCAACTTTTATAAAAATTGCCAAAGTTAAAAATAATCTAGCAAGTTTTTGAGAAAAATGCTAAAATTCTTAGTGAAATTCTTTTGGTTGTTTCAAAGTAGTAAATTCTCAAATTTCTTTTTAAAATTTTTGAAAAAGTAGCGAATTTGACACAGAAGGACAAATTCAGAAAAAAAATTTTAAGTCATTTAAAATACTTACAGTAGTGTTATTTCGTGGAACAAAAAGTAAACAATTCGAGATAATTCTCACAAATTTTAGCGATTCTCTCGAAACATGAGATCTGTTTCCTCTTAAAAAAAACACATACTGTAGAAAATTAAATTATTGAGAAGATTAAAATTGAAGCAAAAGTTGTCAAATTTTTTCAAAAATGTAAACACATTTTTAAATTTTTTTGAAAAATCGTTATTGTCTTAAATAATTGGCAAAATTTTGACAATTTTATGAAATTTCAAAACACTCTGTATTCAAAAAATTGACAATTTTTTTAAAATTGGACAATTCCCTAAAAACTTGGCAATTCTTAAAAATTAAAGAAATTTAATCAATTGACAATTGTTCTTAAAAGTTTGACATTATTTCTTAAATTCGACAATTTTTCTTAAAGTTGAGACAAACATTTTATTTAAAAATTGACAAATTTTATGTTAAAATTTCAAATTTTAAATTTTGACAATTTTACAAATTTTGACATTACCAATTTTTAAAAATTTTGACATTTATTATATACTTGACAATTTGATCAAAAATCGACAAATTTCTTTTAAACTTGGCAATTTTCTTAAAAATTAAGCCAAATTATTTTCAAATTCGACAATTTTCAGAAAAATTGTGACAATTCTGCAAAAATTTACAAATTTCCCAAAATTTGCAAGTTTTTCCGAATAATTTACATTTTTTCAAATCGACAGATTGTTTTGAATTTACATTTCATAAAAAATTTTAACAATGTCATAAAATTTTCCAATTCTGAAAAATGTTTTACAATTTCCTCAAATTTGTCAATTTTTTTGTAAAATTGTCAATTTTATTATACAATTTTATTTCATATTTGTTAATTTTAGTCAATGTTGAATCTTTTTCGTATAATAATTTTCGATAGTGGTTTGAAATTCTTTTGAGTTTTTTGAAATTATTAGGTTTTATTTGAATTTGACACATTTCGTCAAAAATTCCTTTTTTTAAGAATTGGACAACACATTGAGAATTTTTTGAGATTGTTGGCAATTTTTCTCAAAATGCTTATTTTTTTTAACTATTGACATGTTTTTCTTAAAAATTGAAAAATTTTTAAAAAGTACAATTTAAAAGTTATCGAATTATTTAAATTTTACAATGTTATAAATTTGGACGTTTCCCAACTTTGGAATTTATTAAATTGGAATTTTTTAAAAATTAAACATTTTTAAATATTTAATATTTTTGAAAAAATTAACATTTTATTTCAAATTGACAATTTTAGCTAAAATTGGACAGTTTTGAAAAGGTGACAATTTTTTTTTCAAAATTGATAATTTTATAAAACGTCAAAGAATATTTTCAAAGTCAAATATTTTTAGCAAAAATTTGACAGTTCTTTTTAAAGGTTGAGAATTTCCCTCAAATTGAACAATTTTTGCTACAAGTTCGACATTTTTCTCAAGAATTCGGCTTTAATTGCATTCATAACATGCAATTAATATCTCACAATTACTCAATAATTGATCATTTTTTTTAAAATCCAACAAATTTTCCTGAGATTCGACAATTTTTCAAAAAAATTAGACAATTTTTCCGAAGTTCTCGATTTGTTTTCACATTTGCTATAAATTAGGGAAAATTAGTTTACATTTCTATAAGTCTGACTTGTACAATTTCAACATTAAAACAGAAATTTTTTTCATCTCTTGAGATGTTCTATAAAAGGCGAAGATTGAAAGTGCTGCAAATTTGAGTTTAATCGGTTTACATGCCCAATTAGTATAGTAGTCAATTTCAAAGAAATCGCTTTTTCACGACCCGACTTAACGCAAGATGATTTTTAAAAAATTTTAATGTGTCGAGCCTAACGGCTTATAATCAGGCGGCTAAAATCGAGGCTGGATATATAGGCTCTGGGCACACGGAATTAAGATTGCTTTTTGAATTTTATTGAAAATTACCAATTTCTTTGAACTTTCTGACAATTTCTCAAAAATGCGACAATTTTTCGAATTTGAATAAAATTTAGTGATCTCTAAAAATTGGACAACTTTGGCAATTTTTTAATATGCGACCAATATTCTTTCAAACTTGGACAATTTTTAAAAAACTCAGATTTCTCTCAATATCGATTACGGGGTCCTTCTGGGTCATGATTGCCACTTTTTTACCACCCACTTTTTTTCAGGTCCAAAAGAGATGTTTTAATTGCGGGGTCCACGGTCTATGATTAGACGTTTTTTCAGTTTGGGGTCCACTGGTCATGATTAGACCATTTTAAGTTTTGGGGCGGTCCACTGGCACATTAGACCGTTTTTTTTTTAGTTTGGGGGTCCACTTGGTCATGATGACGTTTTAAGTTTCGTTAGGGGGCGTATTTGAGCTCTACACAAATGAATGCGCAGCATAACGTCTCACTTAGTGAATATTTAAAAAAAAAACAGTTATTACGTATTATAGTTAAAAGATCCGGCCTTTTATTTTAAACTAGATATTATTTATTTAAGTACTCGTATAGGAGGGCTTTTGTGAAATATACATTTTATATGAAAACTATTTTCATTTTTAAAACCTGGCAGTTTATTTGGCAAAGTTAAATTTGATTTGGTTATTTGCAATCGACACATTTATTTTATTTGAGTCCCAATTTCTTGGCCAATCACAAGAGCACATGAGACAATATCGAATGTATAAAAGTCTTGTCTTTGGAGCCTTCAAGAAATTTTGACAAAAATAAAATTACATTAATACTAAGTTATGAAATAAATTAAATTGAATGTTAGCTTCTAGCTATTCGTTAACTAGTTTCCACAATAAAGATGAAATTTCAACAAGACAGTCCTACTATTACAGTCCAAATATAAATAATGATCCTCAAAAATTAATAGAGCACTTCTTAACTAAAACAAACGCTCTTAAACTAACTAACAAACTCAATAACGTAATTCTTTATATATTCACAGATGAGACAGGGATCGCAAAACTGGATTGAATCGTTGGGAATTATGGATCGGATTAGATGTGTTCGTTTTTCGATCCGATTCGACCCATATGATTAAATAAGGGTCAGTCGATCCGATCCAATTCATTAAATTATGGGTCAGTCGATCCGATGCCCAATTGAGAAAATGTAGGTCAGTCGATCCGATACGATCCATTGGAAATATTGGAAAATCGACCGTATCGAAAAATCAAACCACATCATAAAAATTAAAGCAGTATTTTCTGAAATTAGACCGTAAATTTTTTAAAATATACGCAAACATTTGAAATTTATGGGTTGACCGGCAATTTTAGAAAATTGGACTTGCAAATTTTAAAATTTGTGATAAGTGCAAAATTTATGTGGTTGACCTCAATTTTTAAAAAAGACTTGGACCGAATATTTAAGAAATTTACTGAACATGATCCGAAATTTTCAGAAATTGTATGAAAGAACACAATTTTCGCAATGACCCAAATTTGAAAATTATGTTGGACTGCTTTTGAAAAATTTATCGCAATTTTATAAAATTTATGATAAGACAGCAATCGGAAATTTTTAGACTGCAACCATTGGAGCGCGTTTATCATTTTTTCGTTGAGTTTCAACACAAGAAAATTGCACTTACTCGCAATGCCACCTACTTTTTTTAGGTAGAGCGTAAAATTCTACTCCAGATTGACATCTAAAATTTATAAAAAAAACCAGATCCAGTGCGGTTTCTGTTAAACCCGGATAAGGAATTCACTTTATTCTTTATATATTGAGTAAAACTTTTTTAAATGATACCAGGACTTTAAGATCATAGAATTCAAACTCGACGCAGGAAAATAGCTAGTAGGCCCTTCCCAAAAAGCACTAAAAAGCTTAGCCTCTTTTTTGATATTATTTCCTTCTGTCCTTTTTGGAAATTATGCTTCTAGTGGTTCAAACAGCCAATTTTAAGGCTCACTGAAAGCTATCTCTCCTACCATTTTACTGGAATTTTTTAATTCAGCTGCAAAGATGTTACAAAGCCTGGCTTAATGTCTGGAACCTTTTTTAAAAAATTTTGTTCTTAGGCTGTCTGAAAATCTTGTGAATTTTCTTTTTTTCTTAAATTGTAATATTTTGAAAAAAACGATAAAATGTGAATATTTAGTTATTCTTTTGAGCAGTTTTAGAGGTCAAAGTGAGTTTTTCACAAATTGATAGCTAAGTAATTTTAGATTCGAAATTGGTCGATTTGAAATCACATAAAATTCCTTGAATTTGCAGCCCTTCCTAAACCTGATATTTTGTGAAAAAATTTAAAATTAAAAAAAAATATAATTCAAAATCTGGTGGAAAATCCTACAAAAAAGGTGGATGATAAAGTCTTTTGAAAAACTTTCTGATATCGTCACCTTCCCTTAAAGGGGGTGGTGTTAGCATTTGTGGATTGGGAGGCTCGTCGGCTGGACCGTAGTGAGACATTTCTGAGGAGTAAAATGAAAGAATCTTTCCTTATCTCAAGATTCCATTGACAGTTACGTACCATGTCGACCACCATTGGTTAACGCGGTTAAAGAAGGTCCCTAGCTTTTTTCAACGAACACAGGGATCCTAGGGCTACATCGGAAATATTTGATATTATGGAAGTTGGTGAAATTTGAATTTTAACTTTCAGGTGCTCATTTTGATTTCGCCCTCAGGTCCAGCCAATCGGGTTCGAGGGTGAAAAAAAGTGGCATTTTTCTAAGGTTTTCCTGGCGTGTCAGAGGATGGTGAATGACATAAGATGATAGAACCATCGTGTTCATTTACCTCTCTTGCATACAGAAGATTGTTTTTTTAACACAACCTTCTGTCATACGACCCATCACCAAACAGTTACTCCTAAACTCTTCGCCTCATTAGGACGTTTAACTGTGGTCGAATAAAGGTTTGATAATTAAAGAATATTTTGAGTTTAAATAATGAAGAATAAGCCTCTTTTTTACATCCGTAGAAAGCTAGAAATGCCATTCGGAATATAAGACCTGCAATTATAGTCCCAAAACGAGTGTCCAGGCTGTTTTTAATTTCGATCTATAGCGTAATCGTGGATAAATGCGCTAAAAATGGAATTTTCTGGGAATTAAAATGATAATTAAAATTAAATGTCACCAAAAATCTGAGTCTGATTCTGAACGTATCACAACTATGGTCGATTTGACAAAACGGATTCAGAAAAAAAGTAAAGTTCATTAAAAATTATGATTTGTTTCTCTAGCACTGTGTGTATTGAAAATCAGACCATAGTTAATATGTTTCCAGCAAAAGAATACTCAAGGAATCTTTGGTGGACATTTAAATAGTTCTAATTATCACTTTATTCTCAAAGATTTTCATCTCCGCGCATTTTCTCACGGTTGACAGCCTAATGAAGAATTCAAGAAAACGCTCCTGGATACTCTTGCGAGATAATCATTGCGGCTCTTTTATTTCCAAAAAATGGTGATCTTCAGCTTTTCATACAGGAAGAAGCTTTTATAAAAAAATGTCTCAAAACTGCATTTTGTCACATTCGACCCGATATCTGGCCTCATAGATAAGAGCGAAATCGAAACAAAAACTCCTGGTAATTAAAACTCAACTTATCACCAAACTTCACGAATATCAAAATTTCGATGTAAGCCCTAGGATCCTTGTTCGTTGAAAAAAGCTGAAGGTCGCTTGTACAAACCGGTTACCAGATGTTGGTCAGTGGGTACAGTAACGACAATGCGGAATCCGAGATTAAGGATAGATTTACATTGTTACTGCTCAGAAATGTTTACTTAATCGGTGCAGCCGACGAAGCCTCCCAAATTCCAAAATACACTGAACCCACCCCTTAAGGAAGTTGGCGTCCTTGCCTGATTGGGGTTTTCTATGCGATTGTCAACAAACAGCCGAGGTATTATTCAAAAACTTTAAGCTGGAGAACAACTTTTCAGATCATGTGCGAAAGTAAAGTAACTTTGATTTACTAGCCAATTATGCCAAACACGGAGACTTCAAAATAGATCATTTGCTATGGAGGTAAATCACCTGCAAGAGGCTCAAAATTAGCGACACCTCCCTTAGCGATACTGTGCGCATTAGGGACTCAGACATGAAATTCTAAGTTTATCTTGAAATGTTTCTCTGAAAATATGGGACAAAAATTGATGATAGAAATCTTCTTATTTGTCATTTGTCATGAAAAAGTATTTTAATCCAATTGAGAAAAATTTCTTTTCATTTTTCAAATTTTGGAAATTTCTGAGCAATTGAATCGCTGTTTACAAAATACGAGATACAAAGAATCAAATTGTGGATTTCGGGGCTCTTGTGCCGTACCCAAATAAGGGTCATCGAATTACCTCAGTATGTTTCCGCCGATCAAATCGAGGAGGGAAGTGTATTTTCCCCGAGGCACTCAAATAGGCCAAAAAACAGTTTTGCTTATTAAGCTCCGGTAAAGTTTAATGACAAAAAACGGACTTTTGTCTGGCTCACGTTTTTGTGGTCAATAAAAACGATAAAAGTATCTTTATCATAACAAATGAAGGAGATGTAGGATTTTGAATGAAAAATTGCACGTAGAAAGTCGTCTTGATTGGTTCGGCCAATTGACTGAATCCATTGTTTGTGCTTTTCTAGTTATTCATTGAGGCGACGCTACAAATCGTTTTGGTCTTTACACATGCGACAACTCCATTACCTGTTCCGATATGTTTAACTTTTAAAATAAGTTTCTGTCTAAATTTACCTTGTTGTTCCTTCCGGGTTAAAAGTGATTTATGAGCACTTTAATTTTTTTCGACCAATCAGCAAAATTTTTTAATTTTTGAAATAGCCTTGTCACAACATTCTGAATAAACTAATTTCGTAAATGAAAATCGGACAATTTTTTTCGTTCTGAATACCCTGAATTTCCATTTCTGATTCGGAAAATTTTCACAACTATGGTTTCTAGTCTAATTTAACCCTAAGTTTAATTCCGGGGTCGAAAGTGACTATTCAGTCACTTTATTTTCAACCAATTCAGCAAAAATTCGAAATTTTTTTGAATAATAAATAAAAATGAATCTCCATAAATTTTTCCTTTTATTATTCTCTATTTTAATCCTAATGTTCAAATAAATCTGAATACCGTGGTGGTTGTTGGTTAATTAAAGACCACCTGTGGTTAATTAAAGAACTCAGCTGCTAATACGGTTCCACCAAAATCGAATTCTCCATTTTTTGTGCTAAAACCACGTATCATGGTGCTTCAAAAAGTAGGTGTCCAGATCTGTGACTAATTTACTTCTACCCAAAAAGGTGGAGTAGGAATTGCGAAATAAAGCTGTGAAAATTTCTTGCTTTTATTGAAAATAACCTGAGCATAAACACGCCGCCAGTGTGATTGGACCAAAAAATTTACGCAAAAATGTTCCAGCGTGAAACTCCATAGATCCCTCAGTTTCATGGTTCTGGACCTGTTGTTAACAGATAGCTGAATTTTTTGCTCGCAGGACTAGTTAGATAAAATTAGATCAAAGTGTACGATCCGATCTAACGTTAAAATTTCATCCCCTCCCGATACGATCCGTCCAATAAGTTTTTATTTACCCCACTCGACCGACCAATACGATTTTTATCTCAGCCGTATCTCCAGGTGAGAACTCTATTCTGTGATTTAGTTGGTAGAGGTAATGGGCGCCCCTACCAGAAACTTAAAAACGTCTAATCAGACCGTGACCACAAAAAAAACGTAAAATTCATGACCAGTGGACGCCCAAACGAAAAATCTAACTTCATGACCAGTGGACCGCCAAGAGCTAAAAACGATCTCTGTGGACCTGAAGAAACGTGGTGGAAAAAAGTGGCCTATGCATGACAGGTCCCGTATACAATATAGTTGAGTCTGTTCAGTTAAAAAAATATGTGAGCTTCGTTGAAATAAGGAATTTCAATTGCTTCTGGTTAACGAAAATTTGAATTGATCAGAACCAGTTTGAAATTTAGAAAAAAAGTTGAATTTTCTGAAAATTTTTAAATTTTTAAAAACTTTTTTAAATTTTTGAAAAAACTTTGTTAAAAGTAAAAAAAATTGAAATTTTTTGAATTTTTGTCAAATAGGAAAACTCAGCTAATTTAAAAACAAGTTCTCAAATTTTAACAACTCCTTGTCGAACTTGAGGAATAATAGCGAATTAAAAAAAAAAGTTCTCAAATTCTGAAACAATTGAAGAAATATTTGAATTTTTTTCAATTCTTCAATTTTGAAGGAAAAGTTCAAATGTAAAAATTATTTAAATTTTTTCTCAATTTTTAAGCAAAATTTCAATTTTAATTTAACGAAATTTTAAGACAATTGTATAAAGGGTAAATGAGGTATTTATATACTCTGCGCAATTCTTTATTCTTTAATCAAGCATGAATACCTGATAAGTCCATTAAAAAGTAATTGAAAAAATGGGGTTTCACATGTTTCAATTATGCGGTCAGTTTTTGTAATGTTTATTCTTGATTTTTATGTACAATCTTAAGGTCTAAATCATTACAGAGGCTATAATCAGATGGAAATATGACCATTTAAGAAATATTTGCCGAAATTTATTCTAGAAAACTGAGATGAAGAAAAAATGAAGATATTTTGCAGTGCTCTAAAATAATAAACACAGTAGAATTATTTGAGAAGTTTTAATTTACGCTCTCTCCGATGTAAATTGTTAGGTCGATATCAATTGTTCATGAATAGTGTATCCTTTACTTCAAAACAATGTTGCAAAGAAATCAAACTTTTCGACTACCTTATAAAAATATATAAGTCATAATAAGCGTCCAATATTTATCATACACAAAAATTGTTTTGGGGAGACAATGAGTCTGATAAAACTTAAACTTGGAAAGGGAATCAAATGATAATTTTCGGAGAAGTAAGCTAGCCGATTGATGCCTCTCTTAGTACATCGCTGTTCGACATGTGAGTACAACGGTGTTTAACCATTCGTCGTTCAAGCAAACCCGAACAGGAGATGGACCGTATTATTTTTTAATCTTTGTGAACACAAAGAAAAAGGGTGTGTTTTTCATTTACCGTTTCTTTAAGTTGACAAAAAGTGTCGCGACGACATGTCGCGACTAACATGCGTGGCAAGTGTAGATCTAGACATCCATATTTAATTCAAAATTGCAGATTTCCATATTATATATGACGTAGTTGAAGAGCTCGCATGCAACTGTTTAAGCCAAAATTTTATATAGTCGGCTTGAAAACGACTCATCTGATTAGTTTCAAGATAGCTCGAACTTGAAACAAATATTAGTGAATAATTAAATAAAACAATCAAAATCGGACCATTTTAATTTTTCTGAGCGTTACTTGATAATTCATTTTTGTGGGAAATTGATAAATTATGGTCTATTCGGACTATAATTTTTTTTTTCTTAATGTTTGCTCAGTTTGAGCTACTAAAAAAATTAAAAATCGGATGAGTCGTTTAAAGCCAAATGAATAAAAAATGTTGGCTGAAAGTGCGTAAAGCCCAGCAATACGTATAGATTAGTAATTTAAAATCCTAGTTTTTATTCACGTCATTCATAATATAGTTAAACTAATACAAACGGGTCAAGTGGAGCAGACACTCGCATACTAAAGAACTGAGGAAATTCGAAATAATATGAGGTGAAGGATATACAAGGTTTACAATAGCATTGCATGCCGCATGTCACATTATGCACCATAAGAAGGCTAAAAATTTTAATAAACAATTTGAAAAATATTCATTTTCTTTACTGTATTACAATAGGTTTGACTTATGTATGTCACTTATTTACTTTTAACAAATAGTCTCTTACAGAGTTAATTCAAATGTTTACGTAAAATAATCTTAATTGATGAAAAAATTTCCAAAATACTGAAAAACATAATATTTTCTGACAATAACATTCTTTTGACGACAATGTAAATGTATAATCACAAAAAAAATTAAAATAAAAAAAATCTTTTTATATTTGATTGCCTGAATTGTTTTTGTGTTGCGTAGTAACTGAAATAAAGGTTTCATTTTTTTGCAATCTCGAATTAAGTCGTCGAGAGTCCATTGTACATTTTTCATTTTTTTCAAACTTCTACATTCAATCTAATAAATTATTTTTGATATATTGATTAATTCATTTCGTTCAAATTTCAGTCTAAAATTTTACCGAGTTCAAATTATATTATTTGCACGCCTTTTGGGAAAACCTCAATCAAATTGAACTCCTGTTTTTGTTTCGAATTTCACTTTTTGAATTTCCTAATCACTCATACTAATACTTAAGTCCTGAATTATCTGAGTCAGAATTATGTAAAATTTCGTGAAGTTACTCCTGGACTGATTTTGATCAGTTAGCGACATCAGAATAATTAAATCATTTCGAGCGACGAGGGTTACAATTCAAACATAATAACAGATTATTTGATCGGACATAGTATACGGAAAATCGATGTGTATCGCTAGAATACAAACTTATACATAAATCCAATCAAATCGACCCACCGATAATTTTCATCTATACGGATGGTTTTAAACATAATGCGAATTCTTTGATATTTGTTATAAACATTACCAAACATAAGCGGTGAAGCTAGTAACAACTTGCGTTAATCCTGAACAAAAAGGATTTCTACTTTAGAATATAATTCAATTATCACAACTTTTCACTTTCTGGTCCTCCTATATTAAAATACGTTTTAATCAGACCAGAAAGTACACAAAATTGTGATTAAGGATAACGGGAACATGTTCACCAGTGTAAGGTCATAATTCACAAACTTGGTTTTCGATTAATTCATTTTTCCTCTGTACCCAGGGGTTCTACAACACTTCATAATTCAGTGTCATTACCATCACTTCAATGAGACTGTTGTTTTGTTAACAGAGTCAAGGGTATTTTGAACTTGTCTCACTAAACTAATGCTTCTATACATACATTGTAAATCCAACAATTTCGATAAATTTAGTTCGGACAAATAGATTCATTCTGTAGTGGGGACTGATTTCAGAAACATGAAATTATTATGAAAAATGTTTACTTTATAATAAAGGAATAAAACGACGTTTATTCTTTTTAAAAAAAGTATTATAAAAGTATTCTCTTTTATAAAAAGTACAAATTCTTAGTTCCGACTCGAACTTCCGAGGAACACAAATGCGAGAGAATCTCTTAGAGATGAGTTAAGGTAGATAGGAAATTTTAAGCGACGTTGAGTGTACAGCTGCCGGTCCGGTCAATCCGGGAGAGATATTCCTAAGCTGGTACTATATTCTTGACGTGTTTGTGTGTCTAACTCTGATAAATATAAATCAGAAACAAACATTTGCTTACAATTAGAAATCTAGAATTAACTTTAAAGCTTTTTCAAATTTAGCCAAGAAAGGCACACGTGCGTAACGGTTTATGCAGAAATTGCTGATTCTCAAAAAAAAGTACGAAAAACGAA
The DNA here is from genome assembly GCA_004367855.1 of Oikopleura vanhoeffeni. Classification (NCBI taxonomy): domain Eukaryota; kingdom Metazoa; phylum Chordata; class Appendicularia; order Copelata; family Oikopleuridae; genus Oikopleura; species Oikopleura vanhoeffeni. The sequence continues at coordinate 701,410 of SCLH01000385.1, read as the reverse complement.
CTTTATCTCGTTTTTCCAGATTTGGCCAGATTTTTTAATCATGTGAACATAGCTAATTTAACATTTTCTATTGATGATTATTAGCACACTTTGGCTTAAGTCATTTGCTAGCCTATAAAAAAGCTTGAAATTCATTTTCTAGAGAAACTATCATGCATTAACAAAAGACATTATCAGATATACGCATACCCTTCACGCTTTCAATTAATAGCTCGCATGGAACAGTACTGAGAGAGCAAACATTCAAGAGATTAACTGACAATTTCCTGTCAGATAATTAGTTTCATGCATGTACGAGTTTATATCTGGAGTCCTAAAAATTCAAAGGGTCTGGAAGCTGGATTGCTGCAGACGTATCTTTTCTTTGGTTTATGGAAATTGAAGAAATAAATACATTCGCAGATTATTAGTCCAGAACCAATACGACGATAAAAATTTGTATCGACTTTGAGTGTTTTTTAGGACGTTTCACAACGAAACAAAAGCATATTACATATAATTATGGACAAAAATGTTATTAGAATACGTATTGAATTCTTTGTTAAAAACTGAGCTATAAAATAATTTTAAAAAACTCTAACATCATTTACATGAAATGGCCTCCTATTGTTGTATGGTTATGTATGAATGCTTGATTTTATGAATTATAAGGACGCGTGCGCATTAATGTATAATAAAAGAGATACTCAAATGATTAAAATATATCCGACGTTTTCTGTAGAACAAAAAACGTTTTACAAAAAAGTACTAAAATATAATAATACTATTTTTATGTATTTTAATTTCGAATTATTCATTCATCATCAGCACGGTATAATGTCGTGAACAGGAAAAAAAATGCAGTTCAAAAAACACGTTTTTAGAAAAAGATTGAAAACAAGTTTTCAACTCAAAAATGGCGACCTTTTTTGCTGCAATAAAAGACCCATTTTGTCGACACAAGATTTTAAGTTTCAAATAATTGAACACCGCCTCCTATATTATTCTGATTGCTTTTCTCGGCAACTGGGATATCATTAAAAAATTGTGAATAGTTGCACCGATAGCTACTGCGAGTAAATCTTTTGCCCTTCTACTCTGTCACAAGTTCGCCGCTCCTGTGACATGCACCAGCGTCTCGCGAAGTGGTACCATATCTCATAGTGTACTCAATACTCAAGCTCTGTATTAATCCTCTCTGAACTTTGGAGTAGAGCTTATCACCGGCAACATACTTGTTAGTTAACTCCTTAAGAAGTCTGGTAAATTCACTCGCGCGCAGAGTCATACTATAACTCTACATATAATAACAGCAAGTTGACCTTTATGAGTTGACTGATGTTCTATGATTCGCCTATGTTCGGAGCCTTTTACATTTTCACCCAAAATATGAATAATCTGGATCATAATAAACCGCCGACAGCAAATCTCTCGAACTGGACACTGTATAGACAGTTTTCCGACTCAATATGTGTCTTGGATTCTGATTGAGTGTCGCGCTTATCTAGCATTCGAACTAAGTGACTATCGTCATAGAAGATAAATGCCATGTACTGTCTAACACTAATCAGAACTTGTAGAAGCTCCACGATTTTTATCTCGAAATTCCTGAGCGCGCGCGCAACTAAGTGCGAGAGAGCTAGTGAGAGTATATAAGTAGAGCGTACATTACTCTACAATATCACGCCTATCCCAACGTTTTCGCACTTGGACGAGCGCTCTGTGGCACGTGCAACTCCAATGCTGCTCAGCACTGGGTCGTAATGGCAGTTACTGAGAGATATTAATGATCACGAATGGAATGTCGCGTCATAGCCTCAGTAGTGAATTACTCCACAAGAGTGTGGTTATCGCTTCACGTCTATTCGTGGGGGCGTGTACATCCGTGCAAAATATGTGCACTAATCTTTATAGAAATTTATTGATTCAAAATTACTTACAGAGTAATTCAAATTTCTGTACTTTGACTGTACACATATATCCGACGACGCGATTTTTACGTCTAATGTTCGCTATTGACTTACTATTCAATTATCTAATATCACACCGATATACGGTGTAATTCTCCTATAGAGAACTGACAATATTTTGGTATTCATAGGACTTATTAAGAGTATTTAAGTTGTAACATGATTAAAGCTCAGAGCCTTTTCGTTAATATAAACTCAACAAAATACGAGAAATTAGAGAGAATTGTTTCAATCGCTTTGTTTTGTAAAATATTAGCTGCATCATGGAAGCGTCATTGACATTTTTTAAATATTTGCAAGTCAAAATTTTTTTTCGCCAACAAATTAAAAACGTTCATAAACATAATATGAAACGATATTATCAACTTTTCCAAACTTTTTTCGACAATATTTATATTATACCGATTATTATCATTTGGTAACTCAAACATCTTATTAGAAGTAATTACAAGGAAGTGATTGTACATTCTTCAAAAATCTATAATACAACTTAGCTTACTACAAAGTATTTGCGTTGTATAACCCCTGAATCACAAAAAAAAAATGTCCCGCCAGTAATATCGGCTACTTTGCCGATGTTAACCAAGCTCAATAAGTAAAGCTACCAATTACTTTTGCCAATCGAAAGTTGAAAATATTAGTTAGATCAAGTCGAATTTCAAATCTCTAAGAATTGATTATTTGTTTAGTTCTAGGAAAATCATTGTATGAGAAAACCAAAGATGTTAGGAATATTCACGTGATACGTGCCCATCGGATAGTCTTGAAAATTTGTTTACAATACCAAACGCACAGAGTACTCTGCCGTACGATCAACACATTAATTATCCGACTTAGAAATAGTTATATCATCGACCCGCAAAGTTATTTTGGGAAAACAAAAAAAAAAATAACTGAATATAATAGAAAAAAAATCACGATTTCTATTGAAATATATGCTAGTTTTAATAAAAGTAGAAATTTACATATTATCATCATTATTTTTAAGTTATTATTTAGTAATCAAGTGAACATTATTCCGGGACACTTGCGTTCTACATAGGAATTACATTCAATTTTATAAGGTATAAAAATATATTATATCATGACGAATACTATAAATACAAAAAATTATAAAATCCCAAGTGAATTACTAATGCAAATGACACCAAAGACTTTTCCTTAAAAAGAATGGACAAATCAAACTATCTCACAGTTTGTAATTGAGTCTAGATGTTTGAAATAATTTTATCCGGATAGATAAAATACTCGAGCGAAAAAATAAACTAAAAAAAAAATCAAACTAACATAATACGTAATATGAACCAAAAAATATCCTAAAAAAAGAAAAAATAGGAAGTGAATAATTATCTTCGGAAATCACCGCAAATTCGTATAATGATATTCGGAGACAATAATCATTGTGAACATTATATTCCGTCCACGATTTTAGAAAGGTTTTAGGTAAGGCGATGCCAATATCGCTCTCTGAATTCCAAGGTTAAATTCACGTAACGAACATCAAATGAGGAAAAAATAATCGTGATTTATTATATAGCAATTTCTATTAGACTTATGTTACAAATCCTTCTGATTTTAATTTAGAAAATTCCATAATTTAAAATTGAATCGAATTAGAAGCGTTATGATTTATTATCTGAATAAAATAACTTCTTCTGCCACTGAAACGAAAGATTTAATAAGCTGTTAACATATTGTCGAATAATAAGCCAATGGCTTAGAGTTTTAATATAGCCCATACATTTTAACTTATACATAAAGCCTTGAAGGAACTTCATTTATAGTAAAAAACACTATTAGAACGAAGACGTCGAAATAATACTCGACAGATGCAACATAAAGAATTATTTAAAGATTGAAAAGGTATTCAACTGATATGGTGCAGAGGTATTATAATACTTTCAAAAACAAAAATTACCCTATCATGTAATAACATCACTAAAGTTCACCACATTAATTATAAGGACGTTGATACGTAATAGAGGTCACTTACGATTTGTTCCATCATCAGAACAGACACATAAATGATATACCAGACTATATGATTGATTTCAAAGAAATATAACTGCAAATAATATTCCATATTATTGACTGTTTAAACTAATACTATGCAACATTCTAATACACCTATTTTAAAGAGTTAGAATGCAGTAAGCCAATAATTGAGATTTCTAGATGTCGCAAGCTAAAATGATCGCAGTTTTACTTTTTTATCAATCAAAAGACTGGGCCGATATATATTGAGGAATGCGGAGGCTTCTCTATATTGAAGAAGACAAAGATAAACAATCACAGTGATGGGACGAATTGAAAACAGAAATGTAGAACAAATATACAACGACAAACGCCCACTAGCGAACGCAAGAAAAATGCAATAAAGACGACCAACTTCATTAACTCTACTATATTAATAAAATATAACTGTATTATATATACAGTTACAGTATTATTCTTCTATCATAAGACTAAAGCAATATCCAGAATTATTAAGGAATAATTCATTATATACCAAAAACTGGTAAACAAAATCAAAACACTATATAAAACCTAGTAATAACAAACCGAATAACTTCACAAAACAAATATACTTTTTTTATTAACCAAAATAATGTTCATTAATAATAAAGCTAAAGATATAAAGGAATGTCGGAATTATCACAGGATACTATTTGCGATATCGACAAAATTACAACGAAGAAATATCTTAACACTGAAAATTGAACTCCAGGGATTTTTATCCTCAAATAAGTGGTATGATAAAAGAAATATAACAACAAATAAAAACAGTAAGAATCATAATATCCCAGAAGTCTCAAGATAACTTTTTTGGATTGCCCTCCTTTTGTAGAAAATTTCTCACGGAAGTTTTTCTAGCTTCGCAGAGATATTTTATTCTAAGATTTAATGAAACGATGTGTTTACGCAATAAATAAAGCAGGTGTCTTAGACAATTTATTAGACTCTGTCAGCGTGTCACAGAGGCCGATGCAACACTATAATAGCGCACCATGAAAATGTCGTAATTGATAATAACATTAATAACGTAAATTTTGGTGAAACTGCATTAACAGAAAATAGGGATTATTTTACTAACTGTACAAATAATTTTGCAACCAATTTCTGTAATTTTCAATAGGAAAAACAGAAGACAAACAGTAAATAATGAACACATATTGGTTTAACTAAGTTCAGGAATGAACATCCTCGATTTACTGAATATGAGTTAAAAATTCGACCAAATCAAACTAGACTAAGGGAAGACGGTGTCAACGCTAATATATATGGGAGCTATAGAATAAAAATTCTAATAAGATACTATTAAATACGGGTAACGACTAAAGTTGCCAAAGGAATCTACACAATAGGAACTATGGCATAAATATTTCTATTTCAAAACATACATAATCAGATCAAAAATCTGAACATAACTACAAAATTCGTATAACTATCTATAACAACTACAATAACCCATGCGCATGAAAAGACCGGTTCATAAACAACTAGCCATAGAAATAAATAAGAATAATTTAAAAACAAAAAATAAATATGGCCAATATGAACCACGCTAAAACAATGCATGGACCATTACAATAAAAAATAAGTACTTAATCAGAATAATCGACTAGTAGAAGATATTCAATTATTTTTAAGCAAAAATGTTAATCCTAATTATCCGAATTTAACGTAAGAGTATGACAATTATACGCTGGAAATTGTAAAAAAAACCCGACGGATAGGTGCCTCACAATTGATTCTTAGGAAATACTTACAGTAACCAATATGAGCCATTTGCAAATCTAATCCAATAGGATGAGAATAAGATATTTGGAGTCTAGGAAAATTGTTGAAAATTTTCAGTATATTATGGAAGATAATCTAGAATTAGTTTCACGTAGGACCGGACAAAAAAAAGCTCGACGATCAAAGATTGACATACTACCGTTACGATTATCATGGAAAATAATTAAGCTCAATTTGAAAATAAAATATACACGGTAACTGGAGGAGATAGTTTTTGCGTTCGGAAATTGTCACCTTGTGTACGATACTGGTATCTAATGAAAATGTCACACCGCCAAAATAATTCGCAAGATATAAAGGCATAGAATCTACCACAAAATTTAGCATATTTACAGTTTTTCTTATGAACTGAATTAGTTTCATGAATATAAATTCAACCACGTGAAAAATGTCAAAACTCAGAAGTACGAAACAAATACCCCGCTTATAAGGGTTAAAAATATGATTGATTCAAAAATCTCCTATAATTATCGAAATGCGCACCAAGAATTTTACACTAATTACGTGAAACTCATCTGACATTGTTGGTGCCCAAACAATTTGCACTGCGTCGTGCAGAGACTGACCAGAGCCATATATAATAACTAAAAACGCTAATAAAAAATATATTAATAGAAGAACAACCTTCAAAAATACAGAAAAAGAATCCTCGCAGGAGCTAGAAAAAAGACTCCGTAGAGAATTCATAACAAAAAAGGCAATAACCAAAAAAAGTTATTTGAGATTTACGGGGAAATAATATGAAATATCTATAATATTTTAATTAATTTCATTAATCATTATACAAACCCACTTTATTAGAAGGAAAAATCCTGGGAGTATCAAAACTTCAAGTGGAAAATTGCCAACGACCCATATTAAACTTAAGCATGATTTAGAAAATTTAATAACAATATTGGTTAATAAAAAAAATAATATTTGAAGTTTTTCGGTTATAAATAGGTTAATTTACCGTTTCGGTTAAAATTAATTTCCCCAATAAATGAATATTAGTAAGTTAATAGATAGAAAAAACCTTGAATAACAGTAAAATATAATAAGAATATAAAAAAGAGGATCGACAATATCTGCAAGAACTAATCTGCTTCTTGCTTCGCATAAAGTGGGCGTAGATGCGTGTAATGAATGACTAAAAAAGCAATACAATCTTAGAATTTTCAAATTAAGTCAAACCTATCACGAATGATGAATACAACTGCTTTAACGTCAAAATTAAGAAGAAAGCCTCCACGACCACCATCAACATACCAATTATATTATCGCCCCCAATCTTTGAGAAAAAAAAAGAAACCTGTCGACTTTAGCTGCACATAGAAAATGTCAAAATGGCTACGCATTTCTACCAAAAGGTAAGATAAAAGGGATATTTCAGCTAAAATTTACAAAAAGGATTACGGACTGCAAAGCGCGTTCTAGAATTTGAAATCCACTATGAGTACCCAACATTATAAGAAAAAAATGAAGTATGCACAATGCGAACATAGAAATAATACAAAAAACTAGTCAAAAAAAAAATATCTAAAACATATATCTGAGGAGAAAGCTCACTCTGTCGCAAACTCGAATACTTCGCTTTAGATATACTATAGTCAGCCAGACTTTTTCAAGCTCATACTTATTAATATGCTACAATAATAAATTCACATAAAAAACTCTGGGATGATACAGTAAAATTACAATAAACTCTAAAAAAAGATGTGAACAAGGCTTATCTAAACTCCAACCGGAGAAGAAAAAAAAATGGACTAGTTAAGTATAGTATGAAATATAATTCAACTTAATCAAAGCCCTATCAAATTTGAATAATAAAGGTATTATTAATTTTTCTTTAAAATTTTTTTGAAATTTTAAATTCTTATTAGCTCACATCCAACTTTAACTAAAAATTAAATTAGGCCAGATGCAAAAATGTGAAATTTTAAAAATTTTACATGAGTATAAATATTAAGACAGAATATAGAAGTTAAAAGAAGATAAATTTATTCAGAAACTGAAGAGATTAAAAAAATACAGAAAAAGATATCAAATATTTGACTCAAATTCTAGTATATCCAGATTAGATTAATTCAATGAGACATTTAATATTTAAGTAAAGTAATTTTATCATAATCACTAATAAGGAACCCTTACTTAGATTTTATTGAATAAGATACGAGCTATTCATAATGAAATATAATATCAGGAACAACGTTATATGTACACAAGAAAAATTATCAAACAAATTAATCAAATAAAATCAGTGGAAATCCGCAGGTATAATGCCATAATAGTGATCTGTATTCGAGCATGTACCAAATCTTGACGACGGCCACTTATGAAAAGCTTAAGCACTAACTGTAGCAGACAGAAACGCAACTTTTAGAAAATGGACAAGAAATCAAAGTGTGCTGGAAATTCCACGAAATGAATGTGTTTATGCTTTCATCGCCAACAATCACGTACAACGTCATGGGCAAATCGCAACAAAAAGGATAGTAAATAGAATATGACCATAAATTACTAAAATATTTAAAGTCTGAATAAAGATCACTCTACCAGAAATACTTCAAAACAAAACATTCATTAATCATCTAGCGATAAAAAGCAACAAAAGACAAGTAACCATACGAAAACAAGATGAAAGACATAGCTTTCATTCTTCAATTGATTTATTTACGGAGATGGTGTAAAGACAAATTAGAGATTAATTTGTAAAGATATAATAAAAAAGATAATATTTTACATTATCCACTCAAAAATATGTACTATTTCCACGTTCGTGATTTATTATNCAAATGGCTATTTGCAAAAGTTTAGAAGCAGTTTAGTATTCTGGTAAAGTGAAGTACAAAAGTACATTTTTGGGACCGCTACTTCCTTAAATCCGGGAAAAGGGGCCCATTTGTGATAAATGATACTTATATTTTGGCTTTATTCACTGTAAATGGGCCCTTTTCCTGGGGTTGAGACATGTATTATCATCAAAATTATTTATATAATTAATATTATTGTATATAATTTGTGTAATCAGAGTTACCAGTGTCATCAGGGTATAATTTTCGCAATGTGGCTTTTTGTCATTTTTTTCGATAATCCTAAAACTTTATTAAAAAGATTTGATTTGAAGACATTGATGCATAATTTGGTATTATATTTCAACTGGTTTCAAAAAATGCCATAAAACTTAAGAAAAATAGATACAGAATTGTAATTGACGTACAGATATATAAAACTATTTAGGGAGCCCCGAGTTGAACGACCCGTTATACAAGAATAACAGAATATAAAATAAGTATTTAAATACATGTATTAAAGTGTATAAAAGAACATTAAATTAGTTCTCCGTAAAAACAGCGGCATTANAAATTTTAGTCATGACATCATAAAGAATAAACATCTTTTACACTTTAAATTCTCTATTACGTATCGTAAAGCTTCCAACGTTTGTGAAAAAACGGCTGTCAAAATTATTTGTCTAAATTGACCTTTTAAACATTTTTTCTGTCTTTTTAGAAACTCCTTTTGAAAAAGGATATTTTTGTAATGATTAAAGGCTTTAACAAAAATATTTTCTGAAAATTTGGACTCTTGACATTGCGGAAATTTTTCGACTTTTATGTAAGCAACGTGGTTTTCCAAGTCACTTTTCGAAAAAACATTTAAATGACCAATTAAGCAAAGTGTTTGTGTATGAAACTGAAATTTCAACTTCTTGATATCTCGAGCAGCTTCAAAAATTCGAAAAAAATATTTGAGTTCATTTCTTTAGTTCATTGCTGTATTAACACTTAGTTATGAAGAAAACTGTACAAAAACTTGTGTTAAAAACTTAAAATGCCGTAACCGAAAAGTCAAGACGTAATTTTGATTCTTGATCAACAAATTAGGGCTGAAATTTTGTCATGCTCCAACAAACGCAATCAAATATAAATTTAATAAAAGTATATTTTAAAAATTTAATTCTGAAATATGACGTCATTCTGGATGCACTCGAAGAAATTTGTAATAAAAATCCCACACGCCACGACAATATTGACGATATGGGAGCTGACAGGAATTCAGCTACAATTTGTGTAATTGCGTTTGATTTCCCACATATCTGTTCACGAGGAAGGTAGATATTTTCTAGTTTGGTCTCGGACATTATCTACGTTAAGGGTATGGTGGTTCCTAATTTGACATTTTCTCGATAAAATATTAGCCGAACAGAGCCTCGTGGATATAATTAATGCCAGTTTGTAGAACTAGCCTTCAACTTGCGAAAAAAGATGCCAAAACTTTTTTGTATGACCACAATCCTTCACACGTACACACATACGCGTGGCATACCAGAGCGTCCACCTAAGCCAAAACGAACAATTCCTACTCCTCTTTTAGGGTTATATTTTTGAAAATAAATCCTTGTATTTTACATACGCTGTAATAAATTAGTAATACAAAACTTTCGTAGTTAAGCTTTCTGTCGTATAAGTGCTATAATTGTTCTAGCAATAACCGTAAAAAAAACCGTCGCAAAATTCACCCGGGTTTTGGACTTTCTTTCATCGGAAGAATTCCTACTCCATGCCTAGGCTTAAATTTCATAAATTTTACTCAAATTTTTATGCAAAAGCTAGCCTCGAAACAAACATAAAATTTAGAAAGTGGGGTTTTTTTGTCAAAATATTAGCCGACAGTCCAAAACAAATATAATTAATTTTTCAGGGTCACGCGAAACGAATTTCCGAAAAAAATGTGCTTGCAATATTTTCGAAAGCTGAAGCTTAAAAGAAGCTGGAAAAACACTGAGAGAAAGTCTTAGCACGTCGAACCCGATATTTTTGAAGTTAAACAAACTTTATATTTTGAACTTAATTTTGAGAAAATACTTAGTAACATTATCGAAAAATGCAAAATTTTTCGAATTTTCTTTTTCTGTTCTTAGTATTGGGTTGTTTTAGTGCTTTTAAAACATCAACCGACTGATTTGGTGCATATTTTTTATGAATAATATAAACTGCAAAAAATGTAGACTCACACTCATACCCTCTAATAGTTAGAGACGTTACTCAGACCAAACTAGAAAATATTTTGGGCCGTCGTATTTTTCGTATAAGAATATAAAAAAAAATATACTGTGATTATTTATTGACAACTGACTAATTTTTATACAGAAAAAGTCGAATTCTTTTGTTCAGAAAAATTTGGTTGATATCTAGTCTTCTAGCAGAGCATGCTGTTAAAGGTCTCTTTATTTCTCGAAAACGTGCCGACAGCGGCACTAACAGGCTCTAGTCGCGAAAGATTTTTGCGCAGAGGTTGTAACCCAAAAACTTCTATACTGATTATAATAAGCAATGATTGAGTGGACCACTGTATAACTTAACTCGAGTTTGACATAGTTAAAGCAAACACGATTGACTCCACNAGTGGTCAAATTGACACAAACGTTATTTTTGAACTTAATTTTGAGAAAAATACTTAGTTAAAAATCGAAAAAACGCAAAATTTTCGAATTTTTTTTTGTTCTTATTTGGGTTGTTTTGTGCTTTTAAAACATCAACGACTGATTTGGTGCATTTTTATGACATAATAACTGCAGAAAATGTAGGAACCACCATACCCTTAAGTAGTTAGAATGTACTAGACCAAACTAGAAAATTTTTGGCGCGTATTTTCGTATGAATATCAAAAAAAAATACTGTTTTTTTATTGAAAACTGATAATTTATTTCGAAAAATTGAATTTTTGTCTGAAAATTTTGGTTATTTAGTCTTCAGCAGAGCATCTGTTAAAGTCTTTTATTTCTCGAAAACGTGCCGCAGCGGTACTGCGGCTCTATGTGGAAGATTTTTGCAAGGGTTGAACCAAAAACTTCATAAATGCATATAGATAAGCAATTTGAGTGACCTCTGTATAACTTAACTCGAGTTTGACATAGTTAACAAAAACGTTGACTCCACATTTTTACATGTACCGAGAAACATGGAAAACACTAGCTTGCAATAAAAATTGTCTATAATTGAAGTAAGTACTAGCAATATGCTCATAAAAGGTCGAATAAAGAAGCTGAATAGAAAATTGTCACCTTCGCAAAGCTACATAATCTTTACATCCTGGGAGTACTTAGAAACATAATAAGGTCGAGAGCGCTATTTTAAAATTTCTATTTATGTTTCAACCGTTTAAATATTTTGCAAATTCTATTGATATATTTAATAATTGGATGTCTCGATTTAAATTTGTACAGTTGGAAATTTACAAAAAAGTTTAAAAATTCAAATATGTAGATAACCGTCATTCAAAAATTCATATATTATCTTAAATTCGAGAAACCGGCAGTTTTGAAGTAAATAGATATTTCCCCTTCACACTATGCGGAAGATTTGGGCCCGCTTCTAGATGACAAACTACCTTAACTACACAGGGCTCAAATCTTTCGCAAAGTGTTAAAGTGTATCTTAAGAAATTGAGATAATAGAGGTCTGATAATTCTTTAATATCAGTTCAAATAGGTACAGATCAGTACTTTATTAGCGTCACTGTTGATAGTCATTCACGCGTCAAACCTGACAATAAGCAATTTTTTTAACTCTCCGATACAGAATTCGGCCCACATTATTCAAATTGAAGATATATTTCCAAAATATCCTTATTCGAAAATTAATTTTAGCCTAGTGAAAAGTTACCAGTGAAATTCCTATTTTTATTTAAAATTTCAAAAATATTTATTTTGGTCTACATCCTTGAATTTTTTTAAATAATTAAATTCTTCACTTTATGCTTGAAATCCCACTTTGCTTTGAGGTATCATTCAATTTCAAAATTTCTCTCTAGTTTCTGGATTTTATAAAAATGACATTTGAATTATTATATAAATCGTAACGTTTGATAAATATGCTCATAAATGATATTCTTACCTTTTATCATGTTTTCTGTTTCCTTATTGTGATTTGTACCGAATTAATATTTAAAACTTACAAATATCAACTTCAACTTCTTCACTTATCGTGACTAGGTATAATAAAGTCTTCCATATTCTTCATCATATAGTACCAAAATACTCCACCCTTGCACGCCCTCATAAACGTGGTGGAGGAGAGAATTTGTCAGTTATTACGGTCAGTTACCACGAGTAGCCAATAAGAAGAGCGTACGATACAATGAAACATCATCACCCATACCTTATAAATCCGCTCTAGGTGGTTTCGAATGAGCATGTACATCTAAGCGAACTAAAGGACTAATAACTCGAGGAACAAAAATTTATTAAGTAAAGTTACAAAATGCACGTTATTTTTTAAGAAAAATTTAATATATTGACTTTTTTATCTTCATTTATACAGTCGATTTTCAACACTTAATTCCCTCTAGATGGCTTAAAATGAGCAGGAATATGCTTTTTTATATTTTAATCGGGTTAAACCTGAAGCTTGTTGTATTGTTGAAATGTTATTAGTGAATGTATTATCAAGAAAAAAAATTGGAATATTTAACATATCAAATTTTATTTTACGATGAATAAGGTCACGGGATATCCTTTTATCACTTTTTGGTTAGAATGCGTAGGCAATACTCCTTTTAACGTGTGATTTTAACGCATTCTAACCAAAAAGTGATAAAGGGATATCTTTGGAGAATGCTGTGATGTTAACAACTCTCAGATTCTATGAATATTTAGAATATTTGAAAATAGCACGTTTATTTTGATAAAGTTATTTGAGAAGTTTTTAAGCAGGGGTCGGCAGAACGACTTGAAAAAACCTGATCGGATTGACCTGATCGGATGGAGCCGTAAAAAAACTTGATCGGATTGACCTGATCGGATTGATCGGAAAATAAAACTTGATCGAATTGACCTGATCGGATTGACCTGATCGGATTGACCCGAAAATAAAACTTGATCGGATTGAGAACAATTTCGTGGAAAACTTGATCGGATTGGATCGGATTGACGCCAATCCGATCGAATATTTCCGATCAAGATCGGAATCTGTAATGAATAATTTTTGGAAGAATTTTCATAAAGATTTTTGGGGCTATTATATCATGGAGTATATAATATTAGCTTCATAAATTCAAATTCTTGATTAATGATTAGGCCGGACGCGGTGTATCTAGAAAATGTATTTAGAATTATGAATAAATTAGAAAACTTTGTTCAAAACCTTTGTTCAAAATTTAAATATTTTGGAGAAAATTTGTGAATTTTCTTAGAAATTTAAAATTTTTCTTATAAGTTTGATTATTTTCATCGAAATTTTTATAAGAGATTATTGCAGAAATTTTATATATTTTTTATTAAATTTGGACAGTTTTAAAAACAATTTTCGGACTTTTTGGTTCATCTAAATCATATTTCAATCTAAATTCTTAATGAGCCTGGAATTTTTCTTTGAAGAAAATAAAATTTCTTTAAAAAAATTGGAATTTTTAAAAATTTTTTGAATTTATAAAAAAGTTGTCAAATGTTTAAAAAATTTGTCTAATTATGAGTTTAATTGACAAATTTTAAAAAAAATTGTCGAATTTTGAGAAAAATTGTCGAATTTATTTAAGAAATAACCATTATCAAAAAAAATTGTCAAGTTAATTGTCAAATTTGAAATTCATTTGTCAAATTTTTGAGAAAAATTGTCAAGTTTTTAAAAAAATGTCAAGTTTGAATAAGAATTTTTAATTTTTATAAAGAATTGTCAAACTTAAAGAAAATTGCAAAATTTCCAGAAAAATAAACGAATTTAAAAAAATGTCAAATTTTTGAGTGAATTCAGATTCTTGAGAAAAGTTGTCGAAAAAAAGGTCAACCTTTCAAAAAAACTGTCAAATTTTTGCAAAAAATTGTTAAAATATTCAACTTTTATGAAAAATTGTCACAGTTAAAAATAAATTAGCAAATTTTGAGAAAAATTGTATAATTCTTAAGTAAATTTAAAAATTTGTTTGTCAAATTTTTAGTTAATTTTCAAATGTCTTTTTATATTTTTTAAAAAGTAGCGAATTTTGACAAAAATTGACAAATTTTAGAGAAAAATTTTTTTAAGTCAATTTCCAATTACTTACAGTATGTGTTATTTCGTGGGAACAAAAAGTAAACAATTCGAGATAATTCTTCACAAATTTTAGACGATTCTCCCGGACACATGAGATTCTGTTTCCTCTAAAAAAAACACATACTGTAGAAAATTTAATTTATTTCGAAAAGATTTAAATTTGAAGAAAAGTTGTCAAATTTTTTCAAAAATTGTTAAACACATTTTTAAATTTTTGGAAAAATCGTTAATTTTTCTTAAACAATTGGCAAAATTTTGACAATTTTATAAAAAAATTTCACACTTTTATCAAAAATTGGACCAATTTTTTTAAAATTTGACAAATTCCCTAAAAACTTGGCAATTTTCTTAAAAATTAAACAAATTAATTTCAAATTTGACAATTGTTCCAAAAAATTTGACAATCTTTTTTCAAATTTGACAATTTTTCTTAAAAGTGAGACAAATTTTATTTAAAATTTGACAATTTTACTACAAATTTGACAATTTTATTTAAAATTTGACAATTTTATTAATAATTTGACAATTTTATCAAAAATTTGACAAATTTCTTAAAAACTTTGCAATTTTCTTGAAAATTAAACAAATTAATTTCAAATTTGACAATTGTTCAGAAAAATTTGACAATTTCTGCAAAAATTTTACAAATTTTCTCAAAATTTGCCAGTTTTTTCGGAATATTTGACATTTTTTTCAAATTCGACAGATTTTTTTAAATTCAACAATTTTCATAAAAAATTTTACAATTTTCATTAAAATTTTTACAATTTTTATAAAAATTTTTACAATTTTCCTTAAAATTTGTCAATTTTTGAAAAAATTTGTCAATTTTATGTACAATTTTTCTTTCAATTTGAAAATTTTCAGTCAAATTTGAATCTTCTCGTAATAAGTTCAATTTTCTAAGTGGTTTAAAATCCTTTTTGAAATTTTTTGAAATTTGACAATTTTCGTCAAAATTTGCTTCTTTTTAAGAATTGGACAAAAAAATTTGAGAATTTATTTGAGAATTTGACAATTTTTCTCAAAATGTGCTTATTTTTTTAGACTTTGACAATTTTTCTTAAAATTTGAAATTTTTTTAAAAATTCTACAACTTTAAATTTTCGAATATTTTTTAAAATTTGACAATGTTTTTAAATTTGACAGTTTTTCCCAATCTTTGGAGTTTTTTTTAAATTTGAATATTTTTAAAAATTTGAACATTTTGAAATATTTGAATATTTTTGAAAAATTAAACATTTTATTATAAATTTGACAATTTTTAGCTGAAATTTGACACTTTTTAAAAGGTTGACAATTTTTTTCAAATTTGATAATTTTTATGAAACTTCAAGAATTTTTCTCAAAGTTCAAATATTTTTTGCAAAAATTTGACAGTTCTTTTAAAGGTTGGGAATTTCCATCAAATTTGACAATTTTGTACAAGTTCGACAACTTTTCTCAAGAATTCGGCTTTTTAATTGCTTTCATACATTCAATTAATATCTGACAATTTACTCAAAAATTTGATATTTTTTTAAAATTCGACAATTTTCCTGGAAATTCGACAATTTTTCGAAAAATTCGACCATTTTTTCTGAAAGTTCTCAATTTTGTTCAAAATTTCTTTTATCTAGAAAAATTTTTAGTTTAATTTTTTATAAGTTCTGAACTTTGTAGCATTTTCTAACATAAAATTAGAAACTTTTTTTTCGACCTCTTAAGAGTTCTTAACGGGTATGCTCAGAAATTCTAAACAACGACCAACTCAGATGGTGGTAATTTATTACCAGCTAACTTTGAAAATTCATATTTTTCTTCCTTGGCAAGTTATGGTCGACATACTAGATTAATTTTAAAGTTCAAACAATTTTTCGCAGATAAAAAATAANGCGAGGTAAAAAAACATGTTTTCATAAAGAGGACACGAATGGCAATAACAGACCAAGGTCAAAAACTAAAAAGACTCGGTACCACGTGGCCCAAGGTCAAGGCGATTGGCCAAAATGAGTCGAGCACCCACGTAAGGGAAAACAATGAAGACTTGTCTCAAGTAAAGTCTGGGCGACAAAAACAGCCACAGGCAGCCAATATTAATTTCACACTATATTTTTATATATTTAATCCCTGTATATTCTTTATTTTTTAAATCTTTTCCTGTTCATTTTTCAATAGACCCCTTTTTTACCTTACTTTTCTAAAAAAAATCTTTTCATAAAAAAATTGCCCCAAAAAAAATAAATCATCAAAAAAAATATTTCCAAAAAAAAAGGGGGCAAGCAAAAAAAGTGTTTCAATTATAAGTACCGGTACCCTTATCATAACCTTTCGTTTTCATCAATTTTTACATATAAATGAAGCCTGGGAGGGCAAAAGACGAAGCTAAAGTGACAAGTTCATCAAAAAAACCGTTTTGCTTTGTTTTTTATTCCATCATCCACAAAAAAGGATGGTGCCACTATAGAGCATCATGTCTCCGAATAACCCGCCTATCTTGCTGTATAGAAAAAAGATTGTGCATGGACTAACAATCCAACTGTGAGCCTCTTAATTTTGAGAGCACAAATAAAAAACAAACAAACAAAAAGAATAGTAGGGCCAGGATATTTACAAAAGTGTGATTAAGACATATACTGAAAAACGTCCAAATAAGTGCCAAAATAATTGAATTTAAAATATTAAGTGTTAAAAGGGTATGACTCATACCGTATGAGCTTCCTCTTAGGATTTTTGGAAATAAAATGAAAATCAAGATAAATTAAATTCATATTTTCGAATAATTATTTCTAGGGATTTTTTGAAAAATATTAAAAACTTCTACAGAAAATTAATTTGTGAATATACAGGGTGTAAGGTTTTTCCCTTCTTTTTTCCAAACTGGTTACACTTGATTTCCGCCGTTTTGATTGGTTGAATCTGAGAAAACTCTTCTGACAACCAATCAAAACGGCGGAAATCAAGTGTAACCAGTTTGGAAAAAAGAAGATAAAAACCTTACACCCTGTAGAAAAAATTTATGGAAATAGAATTTCTCTGTAAAATTGTTGCACAGTATTGCCGTATTTAAAAAGAAAGCTACAGTGTTGTGATAGACACTTAATCCCCTCACACCTTTTCACTTTCTAAAAGCAAAGAAATTTCCGGGAGCCAAAACGGCGCAGAAATAACATCGTCACAGACCTACAATACAAATTTGTCATAGAGTTTGCAATTTAATTTTCAAAAATATTGTTGAATATTTTATACGATAAGCTGTTCGAAAGTTATTTTTTCCTAGTTTTTTTTGGGATTATCGTCAAAATTTCTTAAAAAATTAATTGTGTGAAAACGATACATAATATCGAAATTCTGAGGAAGCAAGTTTTTGAAAAGGATTTTAGGATTCTTTTGATATAAGTTTATTTTATCTGCAGTCTCTTTACGAAGAATATTTTTGTATTTTTTCACAAGTGATTTTTATGAAACTCAAAATAATTAAAAAAAAATTTNGATCAAATTTAGCGGTCCCAATATCAAGCTTCTTTGCCTATAATCATACTCAAGACAATCAGTAAGACAACATTAGTGGGATTCGAACACGCGCTATAGAGATAGTAAACGTTTTTGAGATGGAGTTCCGTTCGGAAAAGTATGTACCAGATGGAGAGAAACTGAACTAACGCATATTACTGATATGATATTAGTAATATGATATTACGCTATATTTTGATACAAATGGGAGTTCAAAAAAAAATTGCACGCTTGATCAAACTTTTCTTTGCGAAAAAAAAATATAACGTTCAGCTGGCTCTTTCTCCGAAAATTTTCAAATTTAAATCACGTTTGACCTACTTTTTTCATTACTGTAATTTGGGCTACTTGATATATAAAAATAACAGAAGTATGTTCGAGCTCGGTTTTTAATTCATTTCAAATTGATATTACTCATAGAAATTTGTTCATATAATTAAATATATCTTTCTTTCCGATTAAATAGTTCACAAAATTTGTTCCTAAAATTAACGATTCGTCGCGATTCTGATTCATCTCAAAATTCCCTAACACACCTTTTTTTCCTGACCTGCTGGTTAATCATTTTTTTTTATCAAATATTTGAAATTCTCTGAATCAAAAGTAATAAAATATAAAATTTTTAATTTCTGATATTAAGAAAATTTAAGTTTCATAGATCAAAGAACAGTTTCTTTTGCGATGACTGCTCACTGAAAATAAATATCTTAAAATGTGTGAACATAGACGTTCCCCCTTAAAAATCAAGCGCGGTGGAAAAATGTAATTTCGAGGAATTAATATAAACAATAAAAAGTCGAAAAATAAATAAAAATTTCACCTTTAACGGGGAGATTAAGAAGATTATCTTATAATTCCATGTTTCACTTTTTATTAAGAATTTTCGATTCGGGAATTTTGTGACAAATTTAGCTTCGAAACTATTTTTTCGGTTAGGATAACATCTTTGAAGAAATAACATTTCCTGAAGAAATAAAATGAAACACAGAAAATTAAGCTACTTTTCCAACGTTTTTTTATAACTGTCAATTCTGAACCACAAATTTTACTTTTTAATTTTCTAGGCGCGGGTTAATTTGCTAACAAAAACCAATTTACAAAAAATCTGTCTTCAAGAACAGGTATGCAGCATACCGTATCCTCATTGCGCGTCAATTTTATTTATTTTTCAAAATGGGAAAATATCTTAAGAATGGAAACATTTTCAGCCTTATTCATGTACTGTTTAAAATCAAATTAAGATTTGTAAGCAAAAGAGCTCGTCAAAAAATATTTCAAATTTTTCATATTTTTTTTTAATTAAATTTGTCAGCAAAAATAACCGCGCTCGTTAAGAAAAAAAACTCAGAAATAAGTTGTGGTATGGAATACTACACAGTTTTATGTGTGAACTAATTTCCTCTGGATATGGAAAAGGCAGCGGAGATAATCTCCGTTTAGGCTAATCTCCGTTTTAGCTAAATCTCAAATAAATGAAGATTCTTCAAGTTTAACATTTACACATAGTTCTTTGATCTTCAATAATTTAACAATCATTTGTGCTAGTAATAAGAATGTGATTGGAAATAATGACCTTTAGCAATCATCGACGCTTGACCAAAAACATATGATTCGCTGAAATTTTTCTTATCTTATCCGTGAGAATGGAAAAAATGGGGTTGTTTTTTAACATCCCAAGAAAAAATAAATTATCTTATACCTTACAAGCCGTGTACTAAAGCCAAAACGTTACAAGCCGAATTATGACCTTATTTGCTAATTGAAAAATTTCTCATTAATAAAAAGATGATGTTTGAATTTTGATAATACATTGAATTTTTTGAAATAATTTGAATTTTTCGAATTAATTTGAATTTTTGTGATAACTTGAACTTTTAGTACTAATTTGAATTTTTAGTAATAATCTGAATTTTTCGTAAAAATATCATTTTCTTGTGATAATTTAAAATTTTCTGCAATAATTTGATTTTTGTGTTCTGATTTGAATTTTTTCATAATAATTTAAAATTTTAAAAATAATTTTGATATTTTTTAATTCATATATTCTCTGAAGGTAATCGGAAATTTTCGTAATAATTTTACTTTTTTGAAATTAGTCAGATTTTTTGTAATGATTTGAATTTTTTAACAATTTGAATTTTTTTAATTATTTGGATTCTTGATAGAAATTTGAATTTTTTGTTAGAATTGGCAATTTTGTTTTGAAATAATTTGACATGTCAGTTATAATCTGCCTTTTATTAATTCGTTGATAATCGTCTAATAATTAAATGCTAATTTACCTGTTTTCTATGATTAAAACACGATAACATTTTTCTTAAATTCTTATTTTCTCTGTGACTAAAATCTGTTCTCTGAAGTGATTCCTTTCTCCCCTGGTTAAAGAGTGCCATAAATCAATTCTAGTCGTTTTTTTTCTTTTCTACCTAGGCCAGCTATTTGACCACTTTTTTCAATGGAAACCTTTCCAAAATTAACGCTAAATGTGTTTGAAAAAAATATGTTTGAACAAAAGAGCCCTTACAAGTTCGATGCCAAAAACAATTCAAAACTGCCCATCAAAAGAGGCTTTATTATACATGTTCAGTGCAAAAATAAACTGTAATTCTGATTTTATTTTGGTCAATTTTGTTTTACTTTTACAGTTCTCTGCAGAGTTTCGACTTAACTTTGAATAATTAAGGTCGGATACCAATAAAAAATTAATAACGCTTGACGATCTTATGTTCAAATTCATCACATTTTTGGGACAATCATAAAAATTAGTTTTTTATTATTATTTTATTCTGAGACAAAGCTGAGAATAATCGATAAATAAATTTAATTATTAATTAACGGAAGCAACATCAAATTCTGAATATTTTTATCGTGACATAAGAAAAGATTCACAGTTATTTTTATTAACAGCTATTTGAATAAGTTAGTTTTACTATCAAATATCGATTACGGGGCCTAGTGGGCATTTTGCCACTTTTTATCACCCTTTTATATATAAATCGGCCTTCGAAAACGACTTATCCGATTAAGTTCTTACTAAACTCAAACTGAGCACAAATATCTAGTGAATACTAAAATAAAAAATCTGACCATTTTGATTTGATTCTGAGATTACTGAAATTGTTCAACTATCGGTTTTAGTTAAAAAAAATTGGGAATAATGGTCTAATTCGGACTTAAAAAAAAATATCTAGATATTTGTGCTCAGTTTGAGCTATCTAAGAACTCAATCAAACAAGGCGTTCTCAAAAGCCATATTATATAAAAATCTTGGCTAAAAAGTGGAAAAAAATGTCCAGGGGACTCCGTAAGTGATATAAATAAAAAAAAAGAGCGGGGTATCTTTTGCATGTAATTTTCAATAATCATTATTTGAAACTTTGTTTTGATTGCAAAATATAATTTGAACATGGATACCAATTTGTTTTTCAAAGTGATCATAATGAATTTATAAATTTACAAATTCTAAAATGTTTTTAATTCATTTCAACGAAATTATAATAAAGACGAAATTAATAATCTGATGGTGTTCATTAAAAAAAATTAACTCCATTGCTTGGTTATTGTCAGATAGTGAAAACGTGCTACAATCGTTTTCAAATTTCCTGGCATGGAAAATCCGATTTCTGGTTAAAAATTAATAAATTTCATTTTTTAAAGTCAAAATTTTTTAAAAGATATCAACTGCCCTTATATCCAAGTACACGTCAGAAAGCACACACAAATAGTTGTTAAAATTTCAAACACAATTTTTCTATATTTTGGTCAAAATTAAAATTTTCAAATAAAAAACTTTCTATTTTTAAATTCTTAAATCTATTTTCTTTAATCCAAAAATTGCTACTCAAGGAATTTGTAATAAATATTTAAATGGAAATGAAAGAACACAGACGGTTTTTGAAGCCCCTCCGAGGCCTCTTATAAATTTGAACTCCCGGTATGACAATAAACTAGATTACCGTCATATTTAAGGGGGTGGCAAACCCTTGTTTCTTTTATTCAGGATGAAATGTGTTTGTGGGTCTCACGGTGAGATCTGAAATCATAAAAGGATGAAAATAATTTTACTTGAGAAAAATGTTTTAAAAGATTTTTTTAGAATACCAGAAAACCCCGAATTTTATTAATCCGCGATTTTATCACTCGTCCCTGCTTTTTGCATATTTTTGTTATTATTACGATATAGGAAATTAAAACTTAAGCGCATATTTTGTTAAATTTTCCGTTAATTTCTTGAATTTGGTACTGGTTAGCCGAAAGTATTTTTTTTCAAAATTATATTAAATTCCAGTTTTCTAGGCGTTTCTGGTTAGTTTTATGGTTTTTATCGACAAATTCAAATAAGACATGAAGTTTCTGCCCACCCTCTTATATTATATTAGCCATTCCTGAATCTCATTTTCAAAGCAAATTTATAACCTTCAACCTGGGAATAGTTTATTAAATTTTATAATAAAAAAGATGTTCAAATTTAACGAAATAATACTTATCGGTTTTGTAACCCTTGTTGCAATTACTGCCTGAATTATATATCTCCAGGGAAAACACCAAACTTTATTTCACATGTTTTTTTCAGGTTAATAATGTGCAGTTCATTTTCACCGGCATTATTTACATTCAATTTGAGAAAAATACAGTTGATGACTCCTTAAAACGTCACGCATTTTCTTTTTTGAAGGTTTTTAAACAAATTTGAAAACAACAAATTCAGACAAAAAAGGTTTAGTTTTGCAGGTAAATCTCCCGGTACTGACCCTAGCTATGCTTTATTAATAAATTAAACTGCTTTCCAAGGTCAATTATTGATGAATAAATCCAAGGTCAAATAGAAAACTGGTAATTAATCGATCAAGACCAAAAATAAAACTTGGTGATTACCAAGAAAAAGAAAAGGAATATGTCTGTTAACTCTGTGGCGCATATGTTCAAAAATATATTAATAATTCGTACAAAAAATATTTCAATTATTAAATTACATAAAAATTATAAAAAAGTTTTGGTTAGCGAAAAATACTCTCGCCATTATTCATTATTCGATGAAATTAAAAATAGAATCATCACCAAATTGAAGAAAGGAATTTAATCTTTTTAATTTAAATTTGTTGCAAAATGAGAAGGCCGATAAATACAAGTTTTATGATTTTTATTTAATTTCCATGAAAATGGGTCCAAAATCGAAGGATTTGGGACTCATTTTCCGAAAACTCAAATCAAAAAGAAAAACTCCCCTTCTATCGGCTTATTTACGCAACAATAAAATGATAAAAAATATTTCTGAATTATCAGAATTTTTGTCGAAATAAAATTGAGTGTTAAATCAGGTCATCTTATTTATGAACGATTTTGCGCGAGTTTTGTACTCCCGCCAATTATTTTACCGTGCCTATTATTTTTTAATCTTGATTTTGAAAATAAAAACATTTATTAAAATTATTTTATAGCAACATTTTATTATGCAACCTTATTAGAGTGCTGGAAACCCTCCAAATTTGTTTGCTAGCTCAAAATCAGTAAATTAACCGAGACATTTACCGAGTCTTTTGGGAATTCAAACGTGTCAATCTAGTACCAAGAGAACTATCTATCAACTAAAAGAAAAGATAACTTTAAATGCAATCACTTTAGTGCTAAATACTGTTTTTTAATGATTCTAAAGCCAAATCAACGAATTTTGTCAAAAACTTAAGTCGGTAATCTGCTCACAATCTGTGTGGTTAATTAAAGTCATATCATTGTTGTACCTTAAAAACCCAGAGAGGTGATACATTTTGAAATAAAAATTCCGTCACTTTTGTAAGCACTGTTCTGATTGGACGAGCCATCCGTCACTTCCGATTTTTTTAGGATGCAAGATTTTTGTTTGAATAGGATCAGACGACTACCCCCATAAAGAGTTATTATGAATCCACTTTAACTCCCGTAGTGTCTTTGGAGCCATCCGTGGCTCGAAGGCGTTATCGCAATTAGGACCCTTAATCATGTATGAATGAAATTTAAAACGTGATTGATCAACTATCTAGATAATTGACGTTTGTGCGTTTTTTTTTCAAAAATTTTAACTGTATTACAGTACTTATTTTTTACAAAAAAAATTTAAATCATCAGAAAAAAGCCTTTGAGAAAGATAAGAAAATAATTCTAAGACTTTTTCCCATTACACTATAGCCCCAAAATAATCACGTGGCCGTATATTTGAATTATGATGATTGATATATGATTGACAATGAGAATGACATATTCTAAACCTTATTTTTGAATAATTCGTCACGTGAATTTATTCGGACTCTGGTGTAATCAGAAAATAAGTCTAAAAAACGTATGAGTTGACCTGGAAATTTTGACGTAATTTGAGTACTTTTCAAATTACTGTACTATGTTTTTTTTCAAAAGTACTCAAATCACGTGGAAGACCCTTAAAAGAATAGTAACGAATTTTTAAGACTTTTATTGCATTACAGTATGGCCTCCGGTTCAAATAGAGCATTTCTATGAAGTCAAAACTTCCGATACTGGATTACAGAAGAATGCGTAGGCGAAAGAAAGAAGAGAAAGAATCACGAGAAATAATTATTCCAAAAAAATTAAAAACTCATTTTACATGAGAATGATGATAAAAACATTGAATTTTTTTTGCAGAGGCAATACCCAAATTGGCGACGGTTTAATATTTTAAATTAAAAAATGTCAAATTAACCCTAAATTCGTGTTATTTAAGCACTTGTGAGAATCGGCGAAAATGAGAGAATTTTTAATTTTCTTCTTCACATTTGATGACTTATTATAGACGTTTTTAACAAATTGTTGTTATAGGACTGTAGAGAATTCTTTGGATAATATGATTATCATTGAAAAAATATATGTTGATAATGAATGTTCGGTTATAATGCTCAATTTAAGCGCTGCACCATTAATGGTGCAAAGACACTACGGGTCCAGAGATTGTCGGCCACTACGGGAGTTAACGCTCATTTTTTACATTCAGAATTTCAACCATTTCTTCTACAAAAAAGTGCTAATATTTACTTCAGGGTGCCGTTAAAACTACATAAAATAATTGTTTTCGTGAATATTTGTGAATACCGCGCATGAAATATGGCATGAAAAATTACCAAATATTTGAAGTTCAAAATTATTTACAATTTCTCCTTAGAACAAGTAAACACTTTATATTTATCGATTTTTGAAAAAATTTACATTTTTTTAAAACTTTATTGGAATATTACATCAAAGCTAGGGTGTCCGCGGTCAAAAGTGATTCTCTCACATTTTTCGGAAAAACATGATAATCTTGCCATTTTCTATGTTTTTCCGATTTTTCAATGAGAAATAAAAATTAAAACTAAATAATTGAAATATATTGATATATGTTCGTATATGATATTGATATATTTTTGAAATCAACATAAAAAAATACATTGAAAACTTGGCCTTTTACAGTTTTTGACTTTCTCTAAAATTTTCATTACCCATTTTATGGCTGACTGCGGACACTTTAATCAAGGCTGTTTCTGAGCTGCGGGTTTTTTTTAACAAAATTTTTGACAATTCAATAATGTTTAAACACAACATACGGTGGTATTTTTGTCAAATAAATTGATCATATTCATTTACTTTCAGTATAATTTGGTTTAATTATTAGAAAAAATGAATATCAATTTTTCCGTTCAAGAAACAAAATTTTTGAGCTGAACAATTATATTTTGTTTTCACAAACACCTACGATGCTATTTTTGTCAAAAATCTGGAGTCAGATACCAGGCAAATCTTGAGAAAATATATTTTCTGCCAAAATTTTCGACAAATTCGGATTTAATTTAAAAAATGAACTTGCCCAGAAATTTCGAGCTACAAACGTTTCAACCATTTGATGCTTCTGCGAAAAAATGCTTACCTTTTCGAAGTTTTTTCTGAAGCTTAATTTTCGTTAATCTCTTTCTCTAATTTCTTTCTTTATGATTTTAGCTTTGAGATTAATAAAAAAAGTGAAAGTGGTTAATGAGACTCAGCTGGATCCGTGAGCAGTCACACTAATTTGCTCTTCGATCGTCTAAGGAGGTGACTGTCAGACCGTTTGACATAAAGGTAGCCTCCGAGTTAATCGATAATAAAGTGATATTATGCCGATTTTGATCCGGGTAAAATAAACTTGGCAAATTTATTTTTCCTTGACATCAATTATTTACGCATAATACCACCTCTTTAAGTCTTGCGACGGGGATTACTACATTCAGTTTTGAAGAAAAATATTTCGCGAAATTTAGTCGCGTGTGTCAACTGTCACATCTTTCGCGAAAAAAGTTTGAAGTGTCTAGTTAAGATTATCGATGATATAAAGGCGGAAATAATTACTCGGAAATTATTTTCGATTATTTTCATCAAAAAAATGTCTGAAAAGCGAGCCACGCTTTTCTCACGTGATCAAGATATAAAAACCTTATCGAAATATTTATTTACAGGAAACTGATTTTAAGGAATTTTGAGGAGACTACTCCTTTGAGAATTATTAAAAAATTTTTAATGTACTAAAAATCGGAACAAAAAGTTATTTTGTCCTGAAAGGACATGCAAGAACATTACACCTGTCTGCTCAAAGTATAATTGAAAAGAGTTTCAAAATTAAAATTTAAATAGACATTCATTTTTTTCGATATTTTAAAATTTTTATTAAAGATAACAAGTACAATTAAATAATGAGTCATTTCAATGTTTTTAATTTTGATTTTAAAAATATTTTGAATCGAAAAATTAAAAACTTCTTCGTTTTAAATTATATCATTATTTAAAAAATTTTCTCTAAAGAAATAAACTTACTTTTTCACTTATTTTTTCACAATTTTCTCATTTTAAACAGTAAAACTTTATCCCAAATTTTCAAAAAACACGGTTTTCTTTCTTGAGAGTTTTTCCTCTATGATTTTTTACGCCTTCAATCCGGATTAGCCTATTGAAACTCAGCGAGGCGAGATCAAAGATGAAAAAACCTTTTACGCAGGTTTTACAAGATTTTAAAAAGTTTTCAAAGATCCTAAAGTACTCAAGGGTGGCCAAAAGTTTACTGTTTATCATTTTAGTAAAAAACACAATGGCGCATTTTTAGAAACTTTTGTTCAGTTTTCATTGAAAGTTGGTTTTAACCAGTTTATTAAAATTCGAACCATCATTTCGGAAATTGTTAAAACTTGAGTGTTTTACTTTTGAAATGAAGCTTTTAAAGTTTTAGGAATGAGGGTTCAAATTTAAATAAACTTGTTCAAAACTAAAATGGCGAAACCCATGGCTGAATAACGCGTTTTTAAATTACGTTTCTTATGAAAATATTTCATATTTGACTAGTGATATTTTTTGAAAATAAAGTAAGTGTAAACTTTTTTGAATTAAAACTTTTCGAATGAGCTTTTAAGAACTATTTTTTTTTTCATATTTTTTTTACGGAAATCACGTTTTTTGAAATAACACTTTTTGAAAACTACATTTTTGAAAAATACCCTCTTTGAAAATTACTTTTTTATAAAAATAACCTTTCATGAAAATAACCTTTTTCAAAAATCATTCATATATATATATATATCTGCAAAATGCTTTTCTTTGAAAATTACCATTTCTGAGAGTTAACTTTTCGGAAATGACCGTTTTCGGAAATTCTTTATCTTCAAAAATTACTTTTTTTTTAATTAGATTTTTTGAAAATATTCAGAATATATAATATTCTGAGTAGTACTCATTTTTTTTATTTTATTATCAATAGTCTTAGGCTTCAATGAATTAACTAAATTGAGTGCCGGAGTTGAAATGCATTGAATCAATAATTCTTCGCAGTTAAACCCCATATAATTTTTTTTAGTTTAATATTCCAATTTTTATTAAACAAATATATTTTATAACCACTAAAATGATTATCACTGGTTTTAATAGCGGAAACACGACATGTGTTTAAACTCTTCCAAAAACTTACCATATCCGTGTGCTCAGTTGTGTCATTATCAAACACATCAAATTTTGTCCATGCTTATTTTGTAAATAGGAAATTATAGCACTTCCTGACAACAACAAAATTTCCACTTGTATTCCAAAATTGATAAAATAATTCATTTTTTTTCAGTTTAAAATTTTCACTTTCTTCATAATACTGACTTCAATAAAGGGGCTTAAAGTTTTTCTGAAAAATTAGTCGGTTCTTTTTGACCATATTAAAATTTCCGATCATTGATGCGAGAATCTGGCAGCCAGACCCTTTTAGATATATTCAAAGGCTTATTTTAGTCGGAAAATTAATCGAGCAAAATTTTTTTCTCGAATTATTCAAAGGAAAATTCAAACTATCAAGAAAAAAATTCAAAATATTCAAAACATATAGATTTTCCGGGAAAAATATCGAGGAAATATTTAGGAAATATGTTTTGCATTAATGAGAAACTAACCGTTAGTTCAATTAGTTATATTCCGCCAGCAGCAAAAAGTTCTTCGATTAATTTCTCTATATTTTTCAAAAAAAATGTTTCACCAATGAGCCGAAGTTTTTAATATTCACTAAGAATCACTGATTTCTTTGATTTCATTTTCCATAAATCATAATATAAATTATCCTGATGATTTATTCAATCTTTAAAAAAATAAAAAAACTTACCATATTTGAAGGTCGCGATTTAAACGTGGCACATTGATTCAGCAGCTCGAGTCGTCTAAAATAAAAAAAAATTATTTTTTGAAAAAATCAAGGAGAAAATTGTTGACATATTTTCAGTCAGACAGAACGAGCAGAATTAGATGATAGGTTTTCGATAGACTGGTCAAAAGCGATAATAAATTCTTTTCTTTTAGATCTTTTTATCGAAATATATAAAATCTGAATGATTTGGACATTCTTGATTTATATCAATTGAGAATAATACAGATTTTCAACATATGTAAAATTGTACCAAGGTGATGATTCATCACTGATGAACCTCAGTTTTTAACCCATTGAGTCGTTTTGGACAAAAAAGTCTATTCTTCCTGTCAAGTGAAACAAAAAGTACTGTACATTAAATTCTGAAAACAAGGCTGCAAAGACATAAGATTAACATTTTTATGCATAAAAGATGTATAAGTTATTCAAACCTTCGTCGCTTAATTAGCCGAAAAAGCCATTTTTTGAAGAAAAATTTTCCAAAACAAAAGAAATTTAGGACTCGAAATGAACAGAAAAAATTCTCCACAAGATCGGCCAATAAATTCGATACGCATTTTTATTTTTTAAATTCCTTATTTTGAATCGTCAATTTATTATTAATTTCTTAAATTATGGACAAAAATGATCATTAGTTAGTCTACAGAATCTTCAATTTCTTCACTGTGACGTTTAACAATTTTCAGTTTTTTGAACAAGTCGTTTTGAATAAAAAACACAGAAAAATTTTAAGACAAATTGGCTAGTCTCCTATAAAAATCAAGAATGAATACTTTCAAAAAACTGTATTTGTCACTAGATAAGCACGCTTTTCTCACGTGTTGTCACGTTTCTCTAGTTCATTTTTTTTCTCAAAATTTTCAAAAAAATATGAGAACTTATTCGGTTTCACGTTTTTTCTTCATTTTAATACACATACTCACATCTCAATCAGCCTCTCTTCAATACACAAATGTTTCTTTGTTATTTACAAAATGTCAATTTTTCATTCAAATATTAGGTTTTCAATCTCTTCAAACATTTTTAAATTTTAATAAATAAATTATAATCAGTTTTTATTTTTTTTTGTTATAATAAAAATATACTCAAATATGTATGCAATGGGATAAAGTTTCTATTGTATTCCCTTTATTTGCCGAGGATGTATGTTAATCAAAAATCATTTTTTTTGACATCGGTAACGGAGTCAAGCGTCTTCCAGTCAAACAACGGACAAACAAAATAAAGTACTTTGAAAAAGCCGAAGCATTTTATCATTTTTTTTACTTGTAAAATTTCTGTTTGAAACTCAACGGTAGATTAGTCCCTTGTTATTATTTGGAAGTTTACCTAGATATCAAAACTGCCCAAAAATTTGCCTGAAAGAAAAGCAATACCTTTTTCGAGAACATTTGCTTTAAAACATGAAATATGATTTATGAGTAATTTGCGTAGGTTGTAATTTTGTTGTTGGTATATGAGAAATTATGACGCATTTCATGTTTTGCAGCAAATCTTACCAAAAATTTTTTTTTTCTCTATTGAAACGAATTCAGGGCATCTTGGATATATTTAAATGATTAAATTTAATTGGGTATATTTAAATGGATAAAAAAGTTTATGAGTCGAAATAAAATTTCGCGCTATAAAGCAAAAAACTATGAACTTTTTTTGAAGAATATATCACATTTTCTGAGCGAGAGATTTGATTTTGAATGTGGTGATATATATGTGGTGATTCTCACTGCTTGGAAAAAATGAAATTTAAAAATACCAATCACTGATAGAAACTAAAATCAACGGCTAAAGACCAAAAGTAAGGCTTTTGATTCGTTAAAATGTTAACCAATTAGAATTGGGCTAGATCAATTAAAAAAAAATATATTATCATTTTCGTTAATAATTTCAAATTTTTCGTACCAGATAAAAAAAAGTGAAAAAACCCTAAAATTCCATGAACATCACGTTGACTTGGCTTTCAGTTTTCCATAAGTGCCTACAAGTATTTCAAAGCTAAAAATCAGAAAACTGTTATGGAAACAAATAAAAAATAGAACTTTGAAGAGCGTTGAAAAACAAGATTCTAAGGAAAAACTTCTCAATGTACATGACAAGCCGTCATTCACAGCTGACAAAATGTTCTACTTATCAAATGTATACTAAGTTGTACTGTATTCGAGGTCAATTTAACTTCAACTAATGACAATAAATTTTTTTTTGAAAAAATTTACGTCATAACTGTGTCGTCAGAAAAGATAGTGACATATCTATAACGGAGCCTCCTGGTCGTTTTTTGCTAGATTTTTAGCCAAAATTTTTAAATAATTCGGCGTTTGATAACGACTAATCCGATAACATTCTTAGATAGCTCAAGCTGAGCAAAAATGTTTAATAAATAATATAATAATAATATTGGTCCGAATCGGACCATTTTTTTTCGGAGATTTCTGAAATTGTATTATTATCAGTTTTTGTTCAAAAAATTGGGAACAATGGTAAAATTTGGACTATTTTTTCAATCTGGACTATCTGCACTGAAATCTACCTACAGTTATAATCGTTAGAAAACTTCTCAATCAAATTCTCAATTTCCAATCTCTTAGGTTTTCAATTTTTAAATCTCTGGAAAAAGGTACACAAAATAATCTTGAAAATATTTGTTTGCATCAGACAAATGATTTAGTTCCTTTCGACTGGATCCTTTTAAGTCCCGCCAGATGGAACAAATCTGCAGAAATATCGACCTCCTACAGTGGAACTAATTTTTATTAGTCCTTTTTTGAAAAAAAACCAAAAAAATCTGAAATCTATTTTTTTCATTCTGAATGAGGGCCCGGAATTAAGGGGCCGAAAATGGACCTCTTTTGAATAGTGGCAATGTTTACAAGTGACAGTTTTGAATAAACGATTCTTGATGGTCATTGTTAACATAATCCAGTTTGTTGTTTTAGGAGAACAATATGTCCAGTTCACTCTGAATGATATTTATTTCATAATAAAAAAAAACATGGAAAATTATGTTTTTACGAAATTGTAAGAAACAGAAAAATTAAATGGAAATTTCTTGGAAAACTTTAACTTTTAATTTGTTAAACTGTTAAGATTTTTTTTAAGACTGAGGCGATTTGTGGTAATTGGAGGAATCTTTTTCAATTTTTTTTTGCTGAATCGTCGGAAAATGTTATGGTTTCAAAATTTGGGGCAATTTGTGGTAACTGAGAAGATTTGTGGGTTGGGGCGATTTTAATAGAGTTTAAAACTGCATGTTTTATTTTGAAAAGTATCCTTTCATAAAAAGTCCTTCAGGCTACATTTTTCCCTAGAAATTTTTCATAGTAAAAATGAGAAAACTACTGGAATTAAAACGAAATAAAAGCTAGAAAATTTAATTTTGTTCATTTTTCAAAATTCCAAAATATTTTAAAATGAATTGATTATTTGGAGCCAAATTTTTTCACTAATTTGAACTATTATCTGTTCTCACTTTTAAAATTCAAAAAGTACTTTTGAACAAACTTTTACAATTTTTGTTTCAACAACTAAATAATCATTTTATTCGTCACAAATTAACCGTGAAAATCGCTTGAAGATATGCAAACTTCTTCCTTCTCGTTTGAAAATTTCAAAGAACCGGAAGTTACTTTGAACCTATTTCCGGTTCTAAATAATTGTTTTCAAAGCGAAGTTTAAAGTTAGAATTTTGAATATTCAAATTTTCCTCAAGTTTATTCAAGCAAAATTTAGAAGTTTGAGAACTTGATTCACCTACGTCAGGGTCCTGACACATCAAGAAGACATGCTCAAGAAAAATTCGAAATATTATTCTCCGAAATCATCATAAAAAAATTTTGATTCGTAAAAAAATGCCAAAAAGTTGAAAATTTCTGAGAAAATATGACAAAAATATATCTATGAGGACCAAATTTGAGTAAACTAGTCAGTTATTTGAGTTTTGTCTCTGAGAAAACTGTCAAGGACGGCTGTCAAGGTAGAATAAAAATATTTGATCAGCTGTAATAAAAAAACAGTGATGGAAGTGTAAATTATCACTGCTGACTCCGAAAAACGTATTTTACCGCATAAATTTATAAGCATTAGGGTGTTCGAGGTCAGGAAAACAATTTGCAATAATCAATATTTCACAGAATCGAAAACTTTGAAATATGTAAAATTTGAATAAAACAGTTTTATTAAAACTTCAATTTTTAAATTGTTTTCTGAAATTTTGAAGTACAGTATGTATTTTTTAATTGCGAAATTAAATTGCTGTTTTGTTAATCTCCTCCCCAAAAAAATGGTTACTAGACGAATTAGATTACAAACTATATCTAATCTCATTTGATTCTGAGCATTTGATTTGTTTAATCTGACCAATGAAATCGGCCTATTCCGCAATCCAGGGTTTTGATTGGGCGCTAAATTAGCACTGCTAATATCTCTATGCGTGTTTGTATCATTCAGAAATATTCAGGCGTCTGTTAACTCTTAGGTCTCCCCGGTAGAGCCATCTTGTTTATGATCGCCTTCATTACACTTTGCTTAGAATGCGTAGCCACAACGTTAAAATCACACGTTAAAAAGAGTAGTGGCTACGCATCCTAAGCAAAGTGTAATAAAGAGATATATTGATTATGAATATATGATATGAAGATATATCTTTATATATTTATATTATACATGTATTTATGTATATGATGAATTTATGATTGCTTGGCCGCTCAAATTTTAGCCGATTTCATTGGCTTATTTCAATTTTAAGGACTTGCTTCTTGATTGTGATTGGAAATCCAGCAAAACATGAAAAATGACCAAAATTTCATGTTTTTTGCTCATTTTTGCCCTCTCGCGGATAAGATTTTTTTGAAAGTCTACATAACGCCCTAACTCGACTGTACGAGAAAACGGTTTAGGCCAGCTGTCAGGATATAATATAAATATTAGATCAGCTGTGATAAAAAAACAGTGGTTGAAGTGTAAATGATCATTGCTGACTCCAAAAAACGTAATTCACCGCAAAAGTGTAAACGCATATATTTGTAAAGGCGTATATAATATATATACGGTTTATTGTCTTTGCATATTTGTATCTATTATAAATATATTTTTTCTGTGGTCTCATCATAAATGAGCATTTTACGCGTTTTGCAAAACGTCATCAGTTTCGTTAGTTCAAGATTATCGCTCAAATAATATTTTGGTTAAAAATAAAATAAAATAATTCATTCAGACTTAAAGTATTTAACCACAAGGGTCAAAAATTTTCTTGCCAAAAAATGCGCTTATTCAAATTTTGGTAATATATTTTGAGAGATGTCGGAGGAGTAAGCTTGTAAATGCTTTTTCCGAGCGTAGGTGGCATTCTGAGATCTACCGATTGCACCGCAAAATATCCGTTTACCAACCTTAGTCCACCTTAAAAATGAATGGATCTCTACAGTGCGTGTTCGAATCCCACTGATGTTGTCTTAGTGATTGTCTGGAGAATAATTATATGCAAGGGTGCTTGCAATTGGAACCGCCAAAGTTGATCGATGTGTAATCACTCGAGCAATCACTAAGACAATCACTGAGACAACATTAGTGGTATTCGAATACGCGCTTTAGAGATCCATTCATTTTTAAGATGAACTTAGGTTGGAAAAAGGATATATCATATACTTTTACCAACGGAGCTCTATCTCAAAAACGTTTACTATCTCTATAGCGCGTGTTCGAATCCAACTAATGTGGCTTAGTTATCATCTTGAGTATGATTCTAGGCAAGAGTGATTGATATTTGGACCGCTAAATTTGATCGGTGTGTAATCACTCAAGCAATCACTAAGACAATCACTTATAAAATATCAGTGGGATTTGAACTCGCGCTATAGAGATAGTAAACGTTTTTTAGATGGAGTTCCGTTGCTAAAACGATATATGAATTACCGGACCTCAGAGTACAAATCCTAAATATTTGAAAAATGCGAAATCTGAGCATTTGATTGGTTGATCCTTTCTCAACCTGACCAATGAAATCGGCCTATTCTGCAATCAACGGTTTTGATTGGGTGCTAATATCTTGCGTTGTTTGTATCATTCAAATATTTAGGATTTGTACTCTGAGGTCCGGTAATCCATATTATGATAAAAAAATCATTTCTTTTATCTCAAATTATACACATAAAAAGTCTCCTTTCTTATCAGAGAATCAATGAATCATAGCTTTTTCACTGCAGAGTATCGAACAGCTGATTTAGACTGACAAGCATCACTTTGAAAACTCTCATACTATTTTTATACCTTATTTTCAGATTAATATTTATGGTGCTTAGAATTGCAGCCTTCAAAACACCATTTTTCGGCATATTCAACCAGATTGCTGCCCCTGAGGCAAAAATCGAGAAAAAAAAGCCCCCATTCACCAAAATATGCCATCAAAATTCAGTCTAAAAATCGACGATTGGTATCTTAAAAAGTTCAATTTGTTGAAAAGTTGTTTCACTGGTGATTAGCTCGTAACTAAGGGCCAGTTTCTAATAAATTACAAACTTTTCCATCTCTCGGAATTATCTTGAATTTTCTGGAAGTTGAAATTGTTCTTATCAAAACGAGATTATTTTTTCAGAAAACTTACAGAAAAGTCAGCGTTATTAAGAAACCAAAAAATTTGTAATTTATTTAACTTGGAAATTCCGTTCTTAGAAATTGCTCCTCACTAGTTTGAGTAGCGTGTTTTCCGCTACTGTTTTACGTTCTAATAAAAGATATCAGAATCTTGCTTCCGATTTTATTTAAATTATTTCTACATATCGGCGCTACGAAATTATTGTCAAAATGATTGCCTCTTATTTTGTTTCCTTTTTATTGTGAAGAAATTTTGAAGGGGGATTTTCAGCAAAAAACTTATTATTAATTACTTTAGTATTGAGACTAAACTAACCCAGGGGAATTTGAATTTTCAGGATCGGATCGAGATAGGATCGGTAGGTTCATAAAAAAAATTTGGTCGTTTCGCATTTTTTTTGGTTTAAGCTGTGTTATATATTTCGATGAACAATATTATAAACTCTCCCTCAAATTCGTCGGGTTTAAAAAAAAGACTCCACTTACGCTTCGATAATTAACCTTGCACAACAATTATTGAACTGTACTTCAAATCTTTGAATAAAGTTTTAAAATTATCGAAAAAAAACGAGTCAATCGGGCCTGTTCGACGAACTTCTTAAATACAACAACTTTTTCAAGAGTTTTATTTCAAGCAAATTATCTTTCTTACGACCTGATACAGAGGAGCAATTTATGATAAGTTTCAAATTTTCCCATCACCCCGATTCGGAGTTTCCGAATTCAGTAAAATTTTCGGAAAAAGCAAAATTGTTCTACACATCTGTATCAAAATCTGATTATTTTCACGTTTTTTAGTAAACTTTCAAAATCAGCATTTTTGCAATTACTAAAAAGTTCGGTAATTATTAAAAACTCGAAAATTCCTGTTCTTTCTGAACAGTTTCTTAGTTACTTAGTCTAAGTGGCGTTTTTTTACGCTACTGTTTTACGTTCTAATAACTGGAAGTGATAGGCCAATTCTAGTTCCGGTTTTGTTCTTCACTTCCGGTTTGGTTTAATTATTCCCACTTATCGGCGCTAAGAAAATATTGTTTTTGCACAGTCGTCAACGCACGGGTCCGGCACGACCTCGAGGAAACTCATTGTTCTGTTTGAACTGACTAATCCATCATATATAGCATCTATGGTCAAGTTTTATTTAGTTTTAGCTATAAAAAGAACCCTTACTAAAAAAATAAATTTCCACAAATTCTTAAAAAGTCACTAAAAATTTTGAGGTTCTGAATTTTATTGATGCGTGTATTTTGAATCATAAAATTTGAGCATAATCGATTATTTTTTTTATTTTTTCAGAAAACGTGGTCTCATCAAGATGGTCAAAAGCAGATAATTTTGTTTTTGCTAATTATTTTAATTTTTTTTGATTTAGGGGATACCAAATTTATTTTTTAAATACAATTTATTGTCGAAAATACTTTGAAAAAAAAATTTATTTCGAAATACAAAAATGTTTCATCGCTAATGGAACTCTGTGAGAGGCTTTTATATCATTTTTTGCTCTTTTCAAATAAAAAATAAATTTTTTGTTTTGTAGAATTTTAAAAAAAAATTTTCGAGATTTTACAGAGGGCATAATTTAAAATTTTAAAGTTCCGCCTTCATATTTCCTATTTTTCATGTTCAGAATTTAACTGTGTGACCACTGAAATTTAATTTTTTGGCTGGAGGGCTGTTGACTTCTGAGTGGTCATGTGGCTATTCATTTTGGAGCGGACGAATAACGGAAAGAGTAACTTTTACGTTCCAAGCGCCATATTCAAATTATTCAATATATTGTCCAAGCGATGATGATCGTTATACAAACTCTTATAGTCGTTCAATGAAGGATTTCATTTTTATTTAACAAAACTTTCTTTACTAATCATTCAAACATATTTAATTTCTGACTAATCAACGCAGTGTTCTGAAACGGGATCGGGATTAAATTTGAAAGGTTGGCTGGGACCGGGACGGAATTGGGATTTGATCGAAATCCCGAGTGTTTTTACATTGTCCCTGGTAGAAATTGTTTTGAAACCATAACCATTAATGAAAACAATATAACAGAAAGAATCTTTATTTATAATTTTTCGAACTGGGCGGAATCGGAATCGAAAACTTATCCCGTTCTAGAACACTGAATAAACGGGCTGCTTTCAGTGAATTCAATGAAATTTTTGTGGTAACCAGAAATTTGATAAAATTTATCTCTATATGAATTACCGACCCTCAAGAGTACNGAGCCTGAATATTTGAATGATACAAACAACGCAAGATATTAGCACTCAATCAAAACCCTGGATTGCGGAATAGGCCGATTTCATTGATCAAATTAAGAAAAGATCAACCAACCAAATGCTCAGATTTCGCATTTTTCAAATATTCAGGATCTGAGCTTTGAGGGTCGGCAATCGATATTTCCTTACCTGAATTTATATTTTTTTTCTATTTTTCCAAAAATGCGCAATCTCTCTCAGGAATTCTCTTTGCGTTTTTTTATTAACTTGAGCTACAAATCGCTCCCTATTCTTCAAAAAAAATTGACAAAAGATGAATTTGAAAGAACTTGTTGAAGTTAGAATAGTACAACTATGAACGTGAATTTCATTATCCATCCAGATTAATTCACAGAATAATAATTTCCCACGAATTCTAAAAAAACTGATTTTTGAATTTTTGCCAATTTGGAGAGCACTGTGAACTTTCGCAAACTTCAAAAAAAATATATTTTTCAGAAAAGTAATCAGAACATTACCATAAGTGGCCTATTATTGTGAAGGAGTACTTCTCAGGGTACAATATTTCACAGAAATTACAATTATTTAGAGACCCAGCGGGGGTATTAAAGAAACTTTAAGGAACAAAAATTGCTTAATTCTTCTTCTTAGCGCATCAAAGAGCTTTTAGAGGAAGTATTAAATGAAAAATAAACCCAGGAACCGTTTCCCATATTTATTGACATAAAAGGTTTTTTTGTGAAATTCATAAAAATTGATTACCGTGACGTTTAATTATTTGAAATGATGCTTTTGCATATTCTTTTCACAACCTTAGTCCATCGTGAAAATGCTAACTATCTCTATAGGCTATAGACTATAGCGCTTGTTCGATTCCCCCTTATTTTGTCTTAGTGATTGTTTTGAGTATGATTATAGGCTAGAGTGATTGATATTGGGACCGCCTAAGTTAATCGGTGTGTAATGACTT
This sequence comes from Oikopleura vanhoeffeni, assembly GCA_004367855.1. Classification (NCBI taxonomy): domain Eukaryota; kingdom Metazoa; phylum Chordata; class Appendicularia; order Copelata; family Oikopleuridae; genus Oikopleura; species Oikopleura vanhoeffeni. The sequence continues at coordinate 662,723 of SCLH01000385.1, read as the reverse complement.
TAGCAATCACTACGACAATCACGGCGACCAC
>SCLH01000385.1:630667-662655 GCA_004367855.1 Oikopleura vanhoeffeni | reverse complement strand
AATTATACTTTAGACGAAGTTCTCCTCATCATTTTTATTTGAGTTCAATTTTATGCTTTCATAAAATTTTTCATAAACTCCCCGCGAATTCATCGGGTTTATTTCAAAATTTCAAACTTTAATTTGGAATAACTGATGAGAATTTTTTAATACAAAACTGCAGGGTTGCAATTTGTCAAGGATATTAATACATAAAAGTGATTAATGAAATCAAATTTTCCGCCTACGCTTTCTCAGGATTATTTTTTTTTCGATATTTTTATAACTTTATTTAAAGATTTTGAGTACAATTTAATAATATAGGTTATGAAATACCTGCTGTTTTTGCCAGGTATATATATTCCTGGTTTTAGAATATATAAAATGCATAGGTAGGTACTTCCCAGGGTACAAAATTTCACACAAATTTAAATTATATAAGACGCAGCGGGGGTATTAAGGAAACTATAAGGGACAATAATTGCCAAATTCTCCCTCTCAACGCATCAAAAGACTCTTACAGGAAGCATTAAATTTTAAAAAATGAACCCCGGAACCCTTTTCTATATTTTGTTACATAAAAGGGTATTTTTTGAGTGAAATTCATAAAATTGATAACCGTGACGTTAATGAGTAAAAGCTTTATTCGCAGGTTTTTGGATAATTACCATGAAATTTAAATACACGAAGTTTATAGCAGTCCGGACAAAGTTATTTTTTTATTTATTTTCGGAGATTCGCTTCAAAACATAAAATCTAACATAATGACATAATTTATGCTACTAATTAGAATTACAAGCCACATAAATTACTCATGACGATTTAAAATGAGGAATTACAAAAAACAAAAATGGGTATCGATTTTTTTGACCCATCTTGTAAAGAATTTTTTTGTCCATTTTAAGATTCCTTTTTTTTTTTAATTTTTTCCAACAAAAAAACGTTTTTCGATCAAACTTTATGTTTAAAATTTTAGTAGTTTTTGCTCTCTAGCGACTTTTCAGTACATCATTAACGCATAGTTGTTGATAAGTTCATTAAAAAGTCGACTGAGGATTCTTTTGATAGTATTTTAAAATCAAAATGATGAACATGAGATTGGCTTTGACTTTTCTTAATTATATTTTTCATTGACGAATCCAGCTGATTTTATTAGCCAATGAAATTGATCGTATCTAAGAAACTGCCCAAGTTAAAATTCAATGAGCAAAAATTTCGTCTAGCTTGATCAAGAATCTACTCAAGCCTTTGCTGCCAATTTTGTGACAGATTTTGAAAATTTCAAGTGCAACTACAAACTGAGGTACACGGTAGCTGATTCAATACGGGCCTTCAAGCATAGACAGACTTGATCTGTAGTTCATTGAAATTGCCGCTTACATACAAAGAAAAACATATTTGCTTACATGTTAAAACTGGCCCTAATAAAATCAGACATAAATTAACCCGAATTTTGAAAACATTGATAAGTGTACTATTAGATAAGTTTATCATATTTTGAGTTTTCGATAGTACTTTGAAGAAAAGATACCAATAAAGTATACGGTGTAAAGTAAATTCGACGTTTTTAGGCTTTATATTCCCTATTATTCAAGCATTCCAGCCTCTTAGAAAAAAAAATTGTACTCAAAGACGCTTAATGATATTTCGCGTCTTTTGTGAAATTTACAGCCCGGAGCTAGGCTTTTAACACTTATAAAATGACAAAAAACTGTCATTTTATAAGGACACTTAGTCACAAGACCCCTCATAACTTTTTTATTGGGAGTCTGAGGGGGTTGGCTCTGATGTAACAAATGATCGCATTGATCTGGGCTTTCCGTTAAGCATTTAAAAACCTATTTTCGAGCATTTTTTGTGAGAACCAATCAGAGGCCGTGCTCAAAAATTTCTGGATTTGAAGAAATTTAAAGTTTTAAAATGTTTTGAGATTAGCACTCTATACGAGAAACGTATAGTTTTGCCTTAGGGGACAACCGCGGCAAGTCTAAGTATACATAGGACACGCAGACGGTGATTTTTAAAGAAAAACTGCTCGAACAATCAATGCTTCTGATGCGTCCTGATAATCTAAATTTATTTTTTTCACTTTCAATTCTTGAAATTGCTGGAAAGTTGTTGATATCGATTTTTTGATATGTTCTAGGAAATTTAGAACCGAAAAATGAATTTTTTTGGAAAATTTCAAATTTCATCAGGAAAAGTGCTTGTTAAAAAACGCCAAACCGTTATCAAAAATTACTTTATCTTTTGGCTTAGGAATATTCACAATTAATTCAAGTAGGTGATTTCAAGCCCAAATGATGGCAGAACATTTTCGACAAAATGCCTGTTTCGTTGAGAACAAGACATTATTTTTTCGGAAAATTTTCTGGGTCCAATATTCAGCTCCGATAAATATATCGAAAATCCTGTCTAGTCGTGAAATTATTTATTGATACCTCACAAATAGGGAAGATCCAAGCAATTTCATAGGTGACTTTTCGAGAATCCAGTCTTTCATTGAGTTACTTTCTATTTCGTGGACGTATCAATACAATTTTACGACTAGGCAGGGATTTCGATATAATTGAGACGTCAATTTTGTCCGCTCTTACCTTATTATAATCAAAATTTACATCTGGGTAGAAATTATTACTCCATGAAATTGAGGGCTAAACAACAAATATTTTCAATTTAATTCTGACCCTTCCTCCCCTCTTTTTTTTTTTGAAAATATAGACGAATTTGAAGATGACTGTTAGTAATTTTCACCTCCATACTTAGCCAGGATTCTAACTTAGCCCAGGAACCTACTTTTTCATTTTTTTTATTTATTAAATTTCCACCAAAACATTTTTTTGATTTTTGAAAAATGTAAGGACAGCTTTCGGAAGAGAAATAAACATAAAAAATTAAGGGTTTGATTAGTACACGCCCTCCGCGGAGGTCATTCAGCTGTTCATTCCATATATGTGGTTCCAATATTGTGACTAAAAAAATCCAGGAAAACATAGGCTTTTCCCGCGAGCCTCTTAAATCAGCTCAAAAATGGGTCGTTTTTGCCGTTTCCTAGAGCAAACATTTATTTTCGAATTTCCTCAAAACACTAGGAACACGACCTGGTGCGTTGGTCTGTAGTTTCACATAAAATCGAAAAATTAATCTGTTCTACCCATCCAAAACTCGACGTAAAATAGGGCTTTTGGCCTACCCAAAAATAATGCACCTTAACTTTGACGCTCGTTCCTGATTTGTTGAGCAATCAGTGATCCTTGATTATGATTTGGGATGTGACATTTAGGTTCAATTAATCTACCAGGCTAAACAATTAGGTATCACAATGTATAGTTTCCCAGATATTTTCACTCAAAAAACATGAAACGGCATTTCCCACGACGGGTAACTCATAAATTTCATGTGCAGTCATTTTATTTAATTTCTTACCGCCTTCTTGTTTTAGGCGGACAAAATGCAGGCTCACTTTTTTTATTGGTTGGAGTCAAATTTTGACCGATCAAAAGCGGGCATTCTTCAAAATTTTGGATTGTTGAATTAATTTTTTGATTTCTAGAAAATTCTGAAAATTTTTGAAATTATCGAATTGAAAAATTAACTGCTAGAATAATGCGTGAGAAGTCAGATGTCTGCGATTCGATTTCCTAAAGTTCATGCATAAAAATTCAAAAAATTCGCTGAAATGTTACATATCCTTTTACCAACCAAAGTCTATCCCAAATTGTTCACTATCTCTAGAGCGCGTGTTCGAATCCCACTGATGTTGTCTAAGCGATTGTCTTAGTGATTGCTTGAGTGATTACACACCGATCAAATTTAGCGGTCCCAGAATCAAGCACCCTTGCCTATAATCATACTGAAGACAACCACTAAGACAACATTAGTGGGTTTCGAACAAGCGCTATAGAGATAGTAAACGTTTTTGAGATGGAGTTTTGTTGGTAAAAGGATATCATATGTAGCATTATTTTAGACAATCTTTAGTTATTTTTTTATAAAATTAAAAAAGGGTTTTCAAAAAACTGTTATTATAAAAGAGTGAATTAAAGTACCCGAAACGTATAAAACACCACGGACGACACTTTCTGAACAAAAGATTTTCATATTTACTTTTCTAATCGGTAAGTGGACGATGCTCAGCGGGTGTCACAGCTACACCCTTAAAAACTCACTCTTGTCAAGATGAAATGAAATCGATAAATCAGGAAATAATAAAAAATACTAAAAAGAAGCTTTGAAATATATACCGCTTTTAAATTTAATTATATTTTACTTTTTTTATTATTTGTGTATTGACATCCGTATAAGATTTTTTAAAAAGCTAAAATATGACAGGTTTTTGGCAAAGAATTTTGATGGCCAAAAATTATTCATTCTACGTATATATTATCGATCACAAATATTTTCCGCATGAACTCACGCATGATGTTTTTCACTGAAAAAATAAATGCAAATTAGCTTGATTTACTGTTTTGTGTTATTTCTTACTTTCAAGAAATAATAAAACAGAAAGCTCCCTTTTTAAAGTTCCAAGAAAATTCATTTAATTTATCAAGTAATTCGGTTTTAGACAGTGTGTCACATTTTTGCTCAAAATTTTATATGATTGGTCAATGAGCATGAAAATCATTAAAGCACATACGTGTTTGTTAATTTAAGCGTTTTGATTGGTTGAGCTTCGCTTGAAATAAAAAGTAAGATTGGGAGAAAAAATGTGACATGCTGTAAAACAATATCGGTTAAAACCAAAAATTTTTATCTATTTGTATGTCCGTAACTTTTATTGCTCTCTAGCGCTATTTTTATGACATTTTCACAACACTTTTAGACATTGTTTTAACTTATTAGTTGATAAGATTTTGATTTATTATATTCATATTTTTGTCGTATTGAGAATTTGGTCCGCAAATTGCGTTGTTGTACAAAAATCTGGTTCAATAATTATCGTCATTTTTTAAGATATGCATATTAATCTCTTCAGCCACCAGATTTTCGTTACAAGAATATTCAAAATCTCAAGTGGTAACCTTTTCAAAACCTCAGGAAAAATATTTTATTTTTTGTTCCTTTTGGCTCATGCATCTGGCTTTATGAACGAATGAACATCAGGCATTTCTTCAAAGGCGACTCAATAAGGGGATAACTAAAAACTGATATTTTGAAAAAAAAACATGAAAAATTTAAAATCTAGCTTAGGTTGTCCATTGTCGCTCACCTTTTTGCTGTCAAGTGAAATAACCAAGTAACTAATTTTTCTTTATTATCACCGATTTTTATTTGTATAGTTAAAACCCTATCATTGAAAATATATCAACCCTTATTGTTTTTTTTAAGTTTCTTACCTTGCTAGAGCCATTTTGGAGGTTTTTTCTAGAAAGTCGTGGTCGAACATAACTGTCTTTATATCCAGCGGGAAAGCTCCATCTAAAAAAAAAGATCAGTTGAGCATGTGTTTATAAAATTGTACCAGTGGATCTATACAATTACCTCCACACTATTATCGATTTTGTAATAAAACTAAATTAAAAATATGTAAGGCATTTTAGCTGACTGTGAGTGCTCTTCCTATTTTGTATTTTTTTTTGTAAAATCGATGAAAGTCAAATAGTATGAACCAATAAATTAAAAAAATTTCATATATTGTTTCTAAAGGCGCTCGTGAGCTCAATTTAACAAAATTGAAAATTTTGAATTTCGAATTCTCCAAGGTCATAAAAAATTAAAAAATGTGTTTTTTGGTCTTTTCTGTCGAAGACACAATGCCGGTTAACTTTTATAAATTGCTAACAAAATCACATGTTTTTCATTTGAAAACTTTTTATCATTTTAAGAAGTCAACTGGCTTCGGTCAACTCAGTAAATAAGTATGTAAGTTATATTTTCTTATATATTGTATTGTATNATCTTGAAAATGAATTAGAATAAATTCGAAACTAGTTGATAAAATACAAAAATGTTGAATATAACTAAGTAAAGGTAAAAATATAAAAATAAAAAAAACACTTTTCACTGTACATCCATTTCTTACTAAACTTAGAATTTTTTAAGACGATCTTAATAAACTTAAGTCATTTTCGGGTGTACTCCGCCAAAAAGTTCCTTAAAAATTCTGCACATTCGAAAATTTCTTGAATATCAAAGTTTTTTCATGAAAAACGGTAAAAATTGGCAAAAAGTAGAGAAAAACAACTTTTTTTGAGATAAAAATTGACCTTAAATTGCGTTTTGATATTAAAAAATATCCTGACTATTAAACGAAATGGCGCCTATAACACCAACAATTTTATTGAGAATTTTTCGCAACCATAAAATTTTAAAATAATCAGTGCCGAATGGCACAAATCGAGTGTACAGTCAAGTGTTTAAAATTTCATCGACAGTTTCAAAATGATAATCGCGCGACCTTCCGATTAGTTGACATACGGCGATTTAATCGATACCAGAACATTTAATATGTGATTCTGCATGATTTTTTATGGAGAGTTCAAAAAATCATGAATAAAAAATTTTGGACTTGATTTGGGCAAAATTTTCATAATTTTTCTTAAAAAGTCGATAAAAAAAGGAAAAATAAAAATTTTATGATTTTTCAAACTAGGGTCAGAAAATATGTAGGAATCCATGAAAAAAGTTAAGTTAAAGTGACTATTTTTTTGGTTTTTACTCTCAGATTTCAGTTATCAAAAAAACAATTTGGACAAAAAATGCGGAAAATTTTCATATTGCTTTGATTTTTTTCAAATTTTTACGATTTCAAAGATGAAAACTCGATCTCAAATCTTTCCTGAAATGGTAAAAAATGATTTTATGAAGCTGAAACATATTTGAATCGGTTCAGCTAACTATAATAAGCTTAAAAATATACTGACTTACTATTTCGTGAGTTATAAACCCATGATGCCGGGTTTATGCAACCCCCTTAACCCACATACTCAGAAGTTCAAACAGTGACGTACTCAGCGGTGGCCATATCTGGCTACCTTGAAAAAATCATATTTTTATCCAAGTATACGTTAGCGAAAATATAAACTATTTATTCAAAGGCTTCAACAATTATTTGATAGAAAAATCTATGAAATTATATTTTTTCGTTTTTTTACGATAATTATTTTCATGAGACAATATCGTAAAAATAAAATATTTGTCAAAAACCTTTAATTGAATAAAAACGATAATGAAATCAGTTACAAATATAAATATAAGAAATTACCGCCTGATAATTTGCCGCCGTATCAAACCTTTCGCGATATTTTGCGGCTTCTAATAACAACGGCAAAAGTCTTTAAAATCAATGTTTGTGCGACATAAAAATAACAAAGAAAATTAGTAAGGGACTCGCTCGCTGCCGCGTCCGTTTGTTGTCCGAATCATAATGCAAACAAATTTGTCGAATCTTTACAATGTGCAAATCATGATCTCGTTGAATCAAAAATTTCGGCGGGCAGGCCTTTCAACTAATAGTAGTGTTTTTTGAAACAATGGTTAAGAATTCTCTTATTTCTATCAAATAAGGAAGATATTTTTTAAAAAAAAATTCTTTGCTTTTTTACGGAGAATTCATTTTTTGCTATGATGTATACAGGTTATCTGAGATTGTTTTGTGACACTTGAGTAAAAGTCTAAAAAGTAGACTTAACTTCACCGCCCGTGGGCGGCTGCAGCGCCCCAATTGACTTTAAACTTGTTTTCGACCCTTATACCATAAGGGATCATCGTCGACCAAGTGAAGCTAAACTTTTTGGCGAATTATTTTTTGTGCGTTTTTTTGTGGAATTACAGTACTTAATTACAGAAATGTTTTTTGCCAAAAATCTCAAATCTGCTTTAAAACATATATGAGGTACTCTACAGAAAACGATCACGTGAACTGTATAACAATAGAGAATTATGAATATGCTTCAAAAGTCGTGAAAATATAAAAAAAACTTACTGAGACAATTTAGTATCTGAAATTGCCTCCTGATAACAAAAATCCTGTCATTTTTTCTGAAAACGTACTAATTAGCTAATTTTAATTAGATCAAAATTAATTCACCAAATAGAATAATTTGGTTTTATCATACACGTTGACTACTGTTTCAATATATACTAATTTCAGCTCATTGTATGGTAAAAACAAATTTTGAGTGCATGAAAATGTGGAAGTATTAGTAATGACTCACCCATTTTAGAGAGCGTATTGCAAGCTTTTAAAATTTTCGCCTACGCACGAGAAATATGATTACTACCACAATCACGATGATCAGAAGATTTGCTTTTCAAATTCAAGAACATAAACTGGGCGTACTTGAGAATTTTTGATGACAACTTGTTTTTAAATTGATACCAGAGAAGACGTCATGACCAGATCCATATTATGTATGAATAAAAATACGACAAAAAATTCGTTTTTAGTATTTTTTTGTTGATTAAACGCTGATTTTTTTAACTGAAAAAATAATGCATTTATAATCAAAATTAAAAAAAAGTTTTTGATCTATCAGCAAGATAATTGTCTGAAATAAGAACATCAAGGGCTAAGTTGGATATGTCCCTAATGACAAACATAGAGAATGCATTTAGTAATGAGGCGCTACAGCGCCCCACGGGCGGCTGGGCCATCTTTAACTGCGGTCGTACCGAGTTACGTCGCGAAATAGCGAACTTATATTAGTCGCAATCGGATCCTCAGGCCCACTCAACCTGGAAACGATACTTTGTTTGCTTAATTTATTGTAACAAAAAACTTCAATCGTGAAATCAAATTGTCTAACCCCTTAAATTTTTATTTTAGGGATTGCCACCATGATTTTAAGATTCTAACTGTAAGTACCAAAATGAAAAAAAAAATTTCATAAATCAAATAATATTTCTTTTTTCATTTTCACAATCAAAAATTTTCCGATTTTCTCTCGAAAAAAGTAATTTCTTGCAAAAAAATATGAATGATGTTATTTATTTTGTGCAAAATAACACTTAAGTGTCGGTTTACAAAAATAAGGTTAGTTATACAGTATAACTAACCATTATTTTTGTAAACCGACACTTAAGTTGTTATTTTGCACAAAAATAAATAATCATTCATATTTTTGCAAGAAATTACTTTTTCGAGAGAAAATCGGAAAATTTTTTTTGTGAAAAATGAAAAAAAAGAAATATTATTTATTTAGAAATTTTTTCATTTTTGGTACTTACAGTAAATCTTAAAATCATGGTGGCAAAATCCCTAAAATAAATTTAAGGGGTTAGACAATTGATTCACGATTGAAGTTTTTGTTACATAAATAAAGCAAACAAAGTATCGTTTCCAGGTTGAGTGGGCCTGAGGATACTCGATTGCGACAATATAAAGTTCGCTATTTCGACGTTAACTCGGTACGACCGCAGTTAAAGATGGCCCAGCCGCCCGTGGGGCGCTGTAGCGCTCATTACTAAATGCCATTCTCTATGGTTTGTCATTAAGGGACATATCCAACTTAGCCTTGATGATCTTATTCAACAATTATCTTGCTGATAGATCAAAAACTTTTTTTTAATTTGATTATAAATGCATATTTTTTCAGTTAAAAAAAATCAGCGTTTAATCAACAAAAAAATACTAAAAACGAATTTTTGTCGTATTTTATTCAAACATAATATGGATCTGGTCAGACGTCTTCTCTGGTATCATTAAAAAACAGTGTCATCAAAAATTCTCAATACGCCCGAGTTTATGTTCTTGAATTGAAAAGCAAATCTTCTGATCATCTGATTGGGTAGTAATCATATTCTCGTGCGTAGGCGAAATTTTAAAAGCTTGCAAATACGCTCTAATAATGGGTGAGTCATTACTAATCTTCCACATTTTCATGCACTCAAAATTTGTTTTTACCATACAAATGAGCTGAATTAGTATATTTGAAACAGTAGTCAAACATTTGGTATGAAATAAACCAAAATTATTTATTTGGTGAATTTAAATTTTGATCAATTAAAATTAAGCTTAATTAGTACGTTTTCAGAAAAATGACAGAATTTTTGTTATCAGGAGGCAATTTCAGATACTGAAATTGTCTCAGTAAGTTTCATTTTAATATTTTCACGACTTTTGAAGCATATCATAATTCTTATTAGTCACGTGATCGTTTTCTGTAAGTAGCCCTCATATATGTTTAAAAGCAGATTTGAGATTTTTGGCAAAAAACATTACTGTAATTAAGTACTGTAATTCCACAAAAAAACGCACAAAAAATAATTCGCAAAAAAGTTTAGCGTTCACTTGTCGACGATGATCCATTATGTATAAGGGTCGAAACAACGTTTAAAGTCAATGGGGCGCTGCAGCGCCCCACGGCGGCTGAGAGTTAAAGTTATTTTTAGACTTTTACTCAAAATTCACAAATACACAAATCGAAAAAATGTTATAAAAATGAGCAAAAATGAATTCTCCGTGAAAAACAAGCAAAGAATTTTTTTTAAACAAATATCTTCCTTATTGATAGAAATAAGGATTCTTACCATTTGTTACAATAAAACACACAACTAGTTGAAAGGCCTGCCCGCCGAATTTTTGATCAACCAAGAGATCAAGATTGCAAATTGTAAAGGTCGACAAGAACTTTGTTGCATTTATTTCGGACACATCACGAACACTGTACCCTTAACTAATTCTTGTAGTTTTATCGACACGTTATTAAAGGGAACGTTTGTTTTCGGTTTTAGAAGCAATATCGCATTAATTAACGCGAATTTCGCGGTATTCTTATATTTATATTGTACCACTGATTTCAATGTATCTTTATCAATTAAAAGGAAAATAGATTATTTATAGGTTGTCACATAAAAAAACAGGTTTTATTTACGAAATCGATAATTTGATGAAAAATCGTAGTTTCAAAGTAGCTGATGACAACTTGAGTGGAAATGTTAAATCTCATAATACAGAAAAAAAACTAAAACTTAATTATGTTCATAATAAAAAAAATAATCTGAAGTTATCCTTCATAATTATTAACTTATGACTTCAATTAAGTGAAAATAATTTATCTCATTATTGTTGGTCATGCATTTGAGAAATGGTTCGTCCCTTTGAACTATATATGGCTGATCCAAAAACACACACACTCACTGACGGCTCCGCGTTGAGTTAGACGAGTTGATCATTATCCAGCAGTCAAGCCGAGTAAATCAAGCCGGACTTAGGAATTATCAATTAGAAAAAGTTTGTTCCCATTATAATATATAGCAGGCTGTAGAATTGGCTACTGCCCCTCGGCAACTAGTTTTACGTCGAAACTATATTAAGTGTTTGATCTTAATCATAACTTAAAATAAATATTTCGAAGAATGACTGAAATTTAAGTTCAATTGCGTTTCCGGAATTGAATAGAGTATAATCCCCCTAGAAAATTTCCCAGGAGTATTGTTTAAACTCAAATTTAAATCAAAAGAGACAAGGAAATCTGAACGTATTGAAAGTGTTGTCGGTTAAGCGGCGAAAGTTCAAGGTTGATTTAATCATCAATTTACAGTACTTTGTTTTTCTTGTCCAAAAATGATCGGCAAATTGCTCTACAAATTATTGAGCTACTCATCAGCAGAAATGTCTTGACTGAGGACTTTTGTTCTCATTAGCGGTATAGTCGAAAAACGATGACGTGACTGTATAAATAAGAAATTATGATAATGCTTCAAAAAGTCGCTGAAAATAATAAAGATGAAAACTCAACTGAGACAATTCAGTAGTCTGAAAAATTAAATCGTTTAAATCGAAAATCCCGTAGAACGCCATTTCTAGAGTTTTGAAATTCCCAGCATAAATAGTTCCAAGCTATTTTTGTCATGAAATTCAATTTACAAAAATTGTATGAACATATAACATGATTGTAGCCTAGACTATCACCTAGCTTGTAGAAGCCCGATCCATTGTAACTGATCCGAAAAGAACACAATTGAGAATACACTTATATGAGCGGGCATTTCGAAAGACTAAAACCAACTTAACAAATTGGATTATAGAGTTAGCTTATGAAGGCCTTAATGATTAATCTCACATCAACCCACGAAGGTTCTAAACCAACAATTAAAATTTAAAAAAAGAATCCAACTTATATGTGAGCTTATACAACAAAATTAATGATCTTTATCGATCGTAGAATAGTGGGCTTTTAATTACAATCTCGAGAGCCCACTATGCCAAATTACTCGCGCACACAACTGCGAAACAATCTCAACTTCGAAAAAACAACCTGAATTTGAAACTGAATTGTAATTGATTACTCTTAAGAATCGAAAAGCTTATCAAAAAAAATTAAGTTTACTAAAATAAGACATAATGCATGCAAAATTTTTATGAATAGCAAAATTTTAATTTAAGGCCATATTTTTCACGAGTTTAAGACGCACGTTTCATCGAAAATGCTCACCGAACGCCATTTTCTAGAGTTTTAAATTCCAGCAATCAAATATTTCATACGGCCAAACAACGTTGCTCCTGATCCGCAACGCTAACTGTTATCTCATACTAAGCGGGGGCGGGTAAAAACCGCGCCCAAACTAACCAGAAGACACTCACGGAATTGCGCCAATTCACCCGCAAAAAATATTTTTAATCCAATTAAATTGCTCTAGAAGCAAGTGAGTAAATAAATGAGTCATAACAGAAGAAATTATAATTTCCAACGCTTGCTTGCTGAGGCGCATCGTGTTGAGGGTGTAAAGCTAAAGCGCCCCGCGCTTTAGAGTGCCCAAAATGAAATCATTCCTATAATGGCTTGGAAAAAAATTTAACAGGTGCGAAAATGAGGTCAAGCACGACTAACAAATTTGGGGCCCTTAAGGGGGTGGCCCCAAGGCGACCTTTACAGGCCAATCGGGGACACTGACTTCTATAAAATTAGTTTCTGACTAAATCGCCATGAGAAAATCAATCGGTTTACCAAATTTCCTACTCCTCAGAAAATTTTCTAGAATTGAAAATTTCGTACCCTTCAATTTTACCTTCCTGGTCCCTTCGAATTCGATATTTTAAATAAAAAATCGATATCAATTATAACTAAATAGGCCATGAGAAAATCAATGGTTGTTACAAACTTCCTATCTCCTCTAGAAATTTCTAGAATTTTTAAATTCTTCGTGCCCTCGTAATTTCATTTTCCTGGTCTTTCAAAATTGCACAGACGATCATTATTAAATAAAAATTGAGATCCGACAATCTGCTAAAAATCAAAGAAATAACCAAAGATGATTATAAACATGACGAAAAAATCGCGAGCTTCTTTTGAAGATAAGTATCTAAAATTCAAATCTGGCCACAATAATTTTGAGGATTACGAGTTCAGCTGGTGTTTTATTAAGCCAAAAAAAGTAAGATTTCCTCCTAAAATCTTAGAGCCTAGAAAAGGTGAAAGAGAAAAACATAAATCTTATCATAATACTCAAAGTTATAGTATCGAAATAAAAATTGTGAAAGCAAATATTCTTGTTAGCGCAAATAAGATTTATTTGTTCGATATAATATTGTCGGTATTAAACAAATAATTTTTTAAAAAAGACGAATAACATCAGTTCATCCATCAGATTTTCACCAACGATCTATTCCGAACAAAAAAGCCTCGAAATTTTGAATACAATATAATTGGATAAATTAATTGTTGAAACGTTATGTTCAGAACTAAAATTCGAATTTAAATCGTAAAATTTGTTCATATCTTTTTGAACTAACACGACTTACAAACTTCTAATTAACAAAAATGAATATTCTCCAGAGCCCCGAATCTAGTTAAAATTTTGATCTTCAAAAAAAATAAATTTAAAAAAAAACATTTTCCAACTTGCATCTTTTTTTTCTAAAGCGCTCACGTTTATGTATACTGTGAGAGACTCCACTGCGAAATGCAAAAATCTGGAAGGGGAAAAAAAGTTTCGAAAGTGCGATGCGTTATTTATGATCCTGAATAAAATTTCTAAATTTTCGAAAATTGAGAGAGGAGATAAGATTTTAAAAAACGCTGAAAAAGCGGTAATTGGCGAGAGAGCATCTAGGTAAATTCACAAAAATTCGCGGAAGGTTTCCGAGCGTATTTTATAAATCAAAAATCATTTGCATACCTTTATGTATCACTATTAACCAATGAAAAACCGGAGAGATAGATTATTCGTTTGAAAAATTATTGCTAACCTCTAAGCCTAAATTAATTATGTGCCGAAAAAAAAAAATTTCTTTCTCAATTTTTGACTCAAATTGTTTGAAGATCCAAATATATTTTTTCTAATTTAACGTCCAATCTTTGTTTCACTTCTCTCACAATCTTGCTCAAAGTCAAAAACCAATGAGACGAAAAAGGTCGCCTAACAACCCCCTTAACTGTTAGAAAACAAATATTTTGGAAAAAAAAATGTTTTCAAGCCAATAATCTATAGAATTTCACGGCATTTATTTATGAGGCTAATAGAGCTTTTATCAGTTTTGGCAGGCATTGGGAAATAATGATACGGCTTATGGGATAGAAAAAAAAGGAAAAAGACAATTTCATCTAAACAAGATTTGTAAAAAAATATTTCCACGCGAATATTTACACAAACAAAAAATTGATATTTAGAATAAGTATTTTTACTAAAGGGGTTTATAAACAATGGTCACCAATTTGGACAAATTTATTGTTTGTCAGTTTTAAATAGCAGCTCAAATAATGTTTTATTATGAAGCAATCCAATTAAAAAATGTCCTAACGAACCTGGCCATCATTCCTGAGGATACGCAAAACAAAAACTTTTGTTCAATTTATTACATAAGCCGCCAGCTTGAAAAAGCACCTTAAGGGGCGTATGACTCTTGTCTGATTGAAGATGATTAGGCCTTAGAGGCATTAAAAATGCTCCAAATTGATACGCGGGTGATATTAAGGTACATAAGAACCCAAATCATCAAAAAAAATTTCGAAATTTTCAGCATTTTTCTTCGAGGGGCGGAGAGTATTTTTAAAAAAGATGAAAGTTAAAAAATAACGTTTGCCTCGAATTTGACCATAAAAACTTCAAAAATATCACCTTGACGAACACTGACTTTCGCCGTCGAAGAATCTCTTTACATATGTTTTAGGAATACATTGATAAACATTTGAGCCATTTTGCAAATATATCCTACCGGGAAGGAGATAGATTTTGAAGTCTTGAAAAATTGCGAAAAATCTTCGTATTTGGCGTCTTGAATTGTTCAGCGATGCGCGCGGATGCAAAAAAAGCCCTCGAAGAAAATTGGCAACCTCCCGTTAAACGGATCTTTGAAAATTGAGCTCCAATTGGGATAGAAGTCTGGGAGAGATAGAATTCTTGAAAATTGAAAATGTCAGCCTTGTTACGATGACTTGTACCTATATTGGTGTGATTGGTCAAGAAATAATTTGGATGTACTTTTTACGCAAAGAATTAAGGATAGGATCTACAAATACGCATTTCGTTTCTTATAAGCTTTTAGTCTTTCAGAATATATCACCGTGAATAGTCAATCTGCCAGAATATAACCCCCTTAACCAGAAGTGGCGCAAAGTGAAAAATGCAGATGTCGTTGACAAATAAACCAAAGAAGGTCTTACGATCCAAATCCCCTATATACGAAGTAATTTTAAGTCAGGTTTTCTGAACTACTAAAAGACAGCCTTTAATATCAAAAAAACTACATTCACATAAAACTTTTCTCAATTTCCCTTGAAAATGTATTTCAAAAAACGAAGTTTTTACATGGAATTGTTTATTGATCACGAAGTCTCGACCTCAGAACAACTAGAATGAAGTTGCTTTAATGGAACGTGTCCAGCTTCTCGTTTGCGCCTACATGAAGAATCACAATTGAGCCGCGATTCATGCACTAATTTTCGATTAACTGAAATAAGACGTTTCTCACTCAAAACAATATATGCATGATTCACTTTTCGAGTAACTAAAACCTAATATTTTAAATGACGAGAAAGATTTCGAGTACCTAAAACCTACTACTTAATGGAGAGAAAGTTTTAAACCTCAGCTCAGGACCAAGTAAGATGTCAAGTTGAGTCAACTAGAGTTTGAATCAACCTAAGTGACGCACCAAAGCTACTATTTAGCTGAATAGTAGTTTTGGCTGGAGGTTTCGCTCTCCCAAACTTACTATTCGGCATAATAATTCTTTGAATTCTATTGCCATGTCGTCATGTGTTATGATGCCAAACGGTTAGGGTTCTGCCAGACCAGTGACTGGCAGAGGCTCTATCACGCAACCTATTTGTCGATAACCAATTCTTTATATTTGTTTTAAGACGAAAAAGTTACGTGCAACGCTACTTATACCCGTAATAAGCCAGAGAACAGTCAAGTTGCCCAGCAATGTGTGTGACGATACTTGAGATTTCTCAGGCATTACAGTTTTTATTCGAAGAATATATTCACTAGAGTTTTTTTACTCCCAGGATTTTTTTACAATTAAGAAATAAAAATTTCGAAAAATAGTATTCATATATTGGTCAAAATAAACCTCAGATAACTTTTGCTTGAGTAACCTTATTTTGTAAAGAATCAGCGCTTATTCATAGTGCTTTTAGGGACGACCTCCATGAAAATCATATTTCTGAACGCGTAGATTAATCTCGTAGACACGTCGCCATTCACCATTTAAGTCTGTTCTATTTATCGTACGCTTAATCATTAATGACAACGAATCATTTATAGAAGTTACTCGATCAAAACTTTAACAAAATGACGTCAGTGCGTTTTTTATTTGAAACATTTACACTGATCACAGTACATATTTCGTTTGGCAAAAAAAATTTAGAATCACCAAATATAACCTTTCGTCGTGAATTAGAAAAAATTTAAATAAGGATTATTTCAATACCCACATAGTCCAAATGCAATCACGTGAAACCACGTATATTCAACGATACATAAGGATTGGCAACACAATAGTACTTTTTTACAAAGTTGCTTAAATCGACTGCTTTTGAAATGTTAGAGGTTTTTTAGAAGCTTTTAAGCCTATTTCTTATACAACATCCAAAAGTCCAAAAACGAACCACGTGACCTCAACACTAAGCAAATAAGGTTTGGGTCACACGTACAAAAACAAATAGATAAAACCAATTACGGACCGCAAAAAAACATAATCCAGAGATTTGAACCATAAACGGTTATAGTTCACAGCCAAAACGTCCACGTGATCTTATTTTCAAGAAATAGAAGGATTTCTTTATGACATTTCAAACTTATATTGGATTATTAATCGTCAGCGCTGATTTTATTCAGGACTTTGGTGTAAATGAGAAAAGTCTCAAAAACGTTTGAAGTTCATCACAAATGTTTTTGAGACGTAATTTGAGTAACTTTTTTCATAAAACAGTAATATCGGTGTAACGTATATCGAATTACGATCAACTTTCCAAATTTCAACTTAAAAACTTATAAGTACCCTCAAAAATCGGAAGGTCGACTTTTGATGGAAATATTAGCAACTAATGAGTCAATATGTACTGAAAGAGCGCCAGAGAGCAAAAAATACACCTCCCATGTAATCTGCATTTTCTGAGCTCTCTATGACCTTAAGTACATAATTGACCATAGTTGCTAATTATTCTCAGAGAAAGTCGACCCTTCCAATTATTTTGATGTACTTTCAGTTTATACGATGAACTTGAAATTGCACCTTAGAGACCTGAAGCGAAAAAAATAAAATATACCACAACAATTTAAGAGCCATTTTACTAGAGAACTTGTACCAAAAACATAAAAAATTATTTTCAGACAGAGACGAATAGCAAAACTCATTTGAAATTTAAATATAAAGGTAAGTATTAAAAAATATAAAAAGGTTTATTCATCTATTATTAATCGCATTTTAAGTGGGAAGCTGGGAGGCTAAATTTTTTGCAATTTTTTCTCTTATCCTCAATTACATGGTAAGTGCCTTTTAATTCGTCTCTAAAAACAAAAATCATTTTTCAAATTTATAAGAGTGGCTGAATATTAATTTAAAAGCTAATATACCAAATGTATGTTAATAATGAAACTTTGCTTATATCCCTTTCACACTTTGTTAATAGATCCCGGCCCTCCACTTAAAAACACACTACGCCTTTCCATAATCAGGGCCGGATTAATTCTACAAAAGTCGTGAAATAAGGAAATGGCTCGATTTAATAAGAATTGGCAACGAGTCGTCGGCAGAATATGAGTCTGGGTACGAAATTCATGTCTAAAGATTTTACGAGTTAAAGATAAGATGCTCTCAAACGTACTACGGCAAATCCTGAAGAGTTGTACTAGTATTGAAAAACGAAATAAATTATTTCTTAAGAACAGATTCTCAAAAAACTTGACGTCGAAAATGTGTAAAAAGCCCCAACACGTCACCCTGACAATTAATTAAAAGCTGCAAAAATTAAATAAAAATTATCAACGAGTTTCTGCGAGCTAATGATTTTGTTATCTCCGAATGAACATGTATAAGAAGTCCATTTAGCTCAATTTCCGCATAATTGGTTTATTTAAAGTAATAGAAATCATAATCCAAATAAAGGTTGAATTTATGCTCTTTACGTTGAATTTCTTTATAATTAAAAGTTAATCGGCAAAATGACTACTCGCAAAAAATAAAAACGGAAGGTGTGCAAAGGTCTTTAAAATAAACTCGAGTCTTTGTCTACACTTCAAAATAAAATAAAGAAATAAATATGAGTTTCGATATGGAAGCGAACATCAAGAAAATGAATAGTAGAACTTTGGATATTTTACACTTTTGAAATCGACCTATAATCAAGCGAAAATGTTGAACATAACATTATATTCAACATTTTACGTCGATTCCAGTTGATTTCAAAAGTAGTAAAATAGGTGAAAGTACAGCGGAGGTGCGGCGTATAGTTTAGAAAGTTCGTCGACCCAAGACCCGGACATAACGCGTAATCCGGACTAGTACGCGTACTTTCTAAACCTATAGCGCGTACTTCTGCGGAAAGAATGTGTCTCTGATTAGTCGAATCTAGAACTAGAATTTTTAAGTGTAAGTGTATAAATGTTGAGTTTCATCGAAAAAATGAGAAATAAGTAAAATTAAAAACAAAAAACATGAATTCAAGAAAGATTTCAAAGAAAAAAAAATAAGACCACTCTGAATTGTCAATTTAAAACAGTATCTTAGAGTTTATACGATGTAATTGAGTTAACGGGGGTCAGAGTACATAATTTTTGGTGATTAAAATTACTTTTTCGTTACAATCTTCTAAGATGTACACTATATGTATTGACTCGAAAGACATGTTTTTAAACTTGTTGAAAATACCGAACACTCAGTTGGTCAATCTGAACATGGTTTTTAAAGAAAAATGTATTTTGTCATTGTCGCCCCGACAGAGAAATCTGTGGTCTGAAAAGCTGGCTGAAAAACGCCTAATCTTTGCCTAGGAACGTTTTGAAAAAAGCCCTATCTTTTCCTATACTATACGCCCCGCAACGCCAGGAACGAAAAATTTATTTTTCAAAAGCGTAGGTTTTGCGGAGGCTTACGTAGGTTTTATCTCGGGTTCCAAACTATACGCGTTAATAAATGTATACGCAGCACCCCGCTGTATATTGAGTATTTTCGTGTTTAAACTATTAATTTTTGTATCTTTTCACTTTCGAAAAAAATCATCTTTATTTTTATTTATGAAGTGTAGAGAAACTCGAAAGTGTTATTTTTAAAGACCTTGCACACTTCGCGTTTTATTTTTGGAATTAGTCATTTTGGCGAATATTAAACTTTAATGTTATAGAAAATACGAGGTAACGAAGACATAAATGTATACTTTATTTGGATATAATTTAAAAACTTTAATAAACAATTACGAAAATTGCCAGGCTAATGGATTCTAATACATGCAATAACAAAATAATAGGTCGACAGTCAAACAGAAGCGTGGTGATAATCTATGCGAAAGCACCGCGTTAAATAAAATGTGGGCTAGAGACGAATTAATGGGATTTTTTAAGGCACATTTCAAAGTCAAGTTTGAAGAACCCTGTCGTTAGATAATATTTCTCGTATTTTCAAAACCGTATGGGATGACAGCACTCAGAGTTTTTCAATTAGAAGAGTTGGTGCCCAGTTACTGGATCTACGAGGGAATCTTATACCTCCAATAGATTCGGTCTATAAA
This sequence comes from Oikopleura vanhoeffeni, assembly GCA_004367855.1. Taxonomy (NCBI): domain Eukaryota; kingdom Metazoa; phylum Chordata; class Appendicularia; order Copelata; family Oikopleuridae; genus Oikopleura; species Oikopleura vanhoeffeni. The sequence goes on along the minus strand of SCLH01000385.1, from coordinate 642,559 downwards.
TTTTCAGTGGAAGAAACTACATAAAATATTACGCATAAATAGAATAGTCTCTAATTCTTTACACTTAGACTTTCATATAATATATGATCAAAAAGAACAATAGGAGGTCCTAGGCTATCTGAGATTTTTTGACAAAAATATGAATACGAAATAAGGTTACTAATTTCTTCGAAAAATTTTTTATCTTAAATTGTAAAAACTCACTGAGGTCAAAACATGCTAAAAATTCTACAAAATAAGTCCAATCAAAAATTTATCTGAGCTAATCCCAAGTTAATCGTCACCTCATAATCGCTTTTACCAACGGAACTCCAATCTACAACAACGTATTAATCTATCCATCTACTAGCGCGTGTTCGAATCCCATAAATGTTGTACTAAGTGATTGTCTTGATAATGAAATTACAGGCCAAGGGTGCTTGATAATTGGGACCGCTAATTTGCATCCGTGGTAATCACTCCAGAGCAATCCGCTAATGACAAACCACCTTAGACATAGTGGGATTCGAACTCGCGCCATAGAGATGATAGGTAAAACGTGTTTTGAGATGGAAGATTTTCCGTTGGTTCTAACGGATATAAGATATCTTATAATATTTCTAACTAATAGGGTTAGCCATGTATAGGATTTCGAAGTATTTGGCACTCAAAAATTCAACAAAATGCGTCACTTTTTTCACGAAAAATCTTGGTTTCCCCTAATCCTGATGTCCTCGATTTTGCCGAAACGTCCGACATGAGGAACACGCTATGTACCTGAAATAGAGTCTAGTTGACATTGCTAAGTTTGGTCAAAAACATCCGTAGTAACTATTATCCCAAACTAAGACCTCTGGTCAGGTATAGAAAGAAAGTGTTGCGTAGGCTGAGATCGGTAATATGTTATAAAGTTTATACTATACAACTGTATCTTATAAATACATTATACAAAATACGATTATATGAACAGTCACCTATCCAAACAAGAAAGTAATCGCTTAGCAGCTATATTAATTAAATTTATAATCTGTCACGGATCTATTTCCTTTAACAATTTGTACAAGTATGGACAGAGGCCATAGAAGATCTAGGAAATTAAAGATAATGGTTAATATTTCTAAAGTTATGATTATCTAACGATACGCATAAGGAAATATACATTCTAAAGAAGCAAAATCCATAAATTTTATTGCAAGTAAATAAATGGAAATCAAATGCTACTTTCGATTATTGACGAAGGCTTTATTTTGGGCCTCGTTTGCTCACATGCTAACCTTTCACGAAAGGAGTAGTCGTGAAAAAAGATACTCTACAGAGAAAAAATTTTGGATACGTATTGAAATTAATCTATGCTTGCCCGTAAATTTTTTGCGTATAATTATGCGGTGAAATCGTAATATTTCTCACCACCTCACATGCCAGATGCAAATTATTGAGAGAGCACACACTTAAATCACCACTACGTTATAACACAGCGAATACAGTGTTGAGGGAGATTATTTATATGGGTAGCACTTTAATATTTTCAAGAATATTACGCTACGCGTTTTTATAACTTGAAGCAGTCTAATAAAGAATATGGCCCTATGTAGATCATATGAATATGCATATCATCATGTTGAATCACATATAGTTATATTTTATCCGAATACACTTCATCAATATCTCATACCTTAAAAAATATGGTTCAGGGTATTGACATTACAAAAAACCGTATTTAATGATCGTCACAATCTCAGAAGAGCGCGCAAAACAGGGTCTTTTATGGCTATAACTTTGTCATCCACACCAATTTATATTTGTTCGCGCCGATTTCCTTCGTAGTGCCACTGGTAGCACCGGTCATTTGATTCACAACCTTGAAAATCGGGGAGAGCATACAATTTTTTCCACGCCAATCTTCTATCAATTATTTTAATACTCATTGGGAGAGGAACATAACGGTTTTGTTCTAATCTACCTGTACTGAGCATAGAAAAACGGGCAGAAACGTCGTTGAATATATGTAACTTCTATAATATTAGTCTGGTCATAACCAACTGCCTTATACCGCCTTGTATATGTATCCACTGCGACGAAAAAAGAAATAACCACTGACTTTCGAGACTCGGAATCCGATTCCTAGCTCGGGACTAAATGACTTGAAATTTTATAATTGAGATTTTCTAGGCACACCAACATTGGAACAGTTAAAGAATACTTCAAAAAACGGTTTTATTAAATCCTGGTTTTGCATCCGCACACCACCTTGACTCATGCAAGATATATGTTCAAAAAAGATGCAAACAAAGAATTATAAACAAAATGTCAACCGTAATAAAGTGCAACGGAGATCTAATGTATGCTTCGATGCCAAGAATCTTCGTTAACAACAATGAGGGTCTGAAGGCTCACAGAATAAATTTGGCAAACACTTACATTATGAGGACATATATATTTTATATAGGGGGAAATTGGTATCTTTTGTTGGTTAGAAATACCACGAAATTTATATAAGAGTTTTACCTTTATCGTAGTCTTCTTGATTCTCAAAATCGAGCAGTATTTTGCTCTTGATTCACTGAAAATGCCATTCAATCCAGTAAGATGGCTCTCTTCAACTATCAGGTAGTCAGATTCATATATAATTGAATGCACCCACACAGAAAAAAAAACTTCCGATTCTTTCGGTCGAACATCTTCTCTGTTTCTTTATTTTAGTGAACTCTTATACCGATCGTAGCCACTATATTGAAGACGCTTATCGTCACAATTCAAAAAGTAACGTAAATCACACAAGTAAGATGCGACCACCATCAAATCACAAATTAATGATAACTAAACTAAATGTTTGAAAATAATTTGTTCTCGTGAAAAACATTTTGAACAAAATTTAATCCACATTATCATTAATATCACATCATTAATCAATAAATAAATATTCAATTCTATAAAAAGAACGTTTGGCATTATACACAACACATGGTTCTTCTACAGGTGGGTTTGAGGGAGTATATGAGAGGCAAAATATTTAGAACAATAGTCGCTTGGGTCAGTCCGCGGTCTCTATCCACCCTCATTCTATACAATTCTCTGCTCAAACTAAATTTAATTTTCCAAATAAATATTTAATCAACTAACTAAAACGATTGAGACGGGTACATTCGAATCAAAAAGGCCACACACCGTCTCTTTTCATGATCGCGAATTATCAATAATGTAAACGTGTTCGTTTGTTTTTTTTATAAATAATCAAATTTGAAATTGAATACTATGTTCATGTCGATATCAATTTATACAGTTATGTGATATAACATTGTCACATACTGTATGTGCCTCTTCTATTCACTTTCCCTCTTTGTAGTCATTGAAGCTACTGCCAATAACAAAAGTTTATTTCGGGCGGAGCTTGTTTATAAAACAAGCCGTTGATTTGTGGCTATCGCAATAGGGCCATCACGGTGTCACTTGCGGGAGTCTCCATGCGACTGAAAAGAAAAAGAGTAACAGAGGAAAGGGGAGGTTTTTGTGTCCCATGAAATACATCTTTGATGATTAAACGTGAAATCTTGAATAATTATTATAACATAAAAACAAGTTTCGGTGCACAAACTCATTTTTTGTTTCAAAAGTTCTATCGATAACTTGTCAATGATCTTGTCATATAAAGAAGGTTCGGGTGCTAAAAACACAGCAATTGCTGGGGAGTTTTTGAACTACTTTTTTGAAGCCTGCATACATTTAGTTGGTATGTAGGAAAGTAAAAAAGATAAAAATGTTTTCGTGAACACTGGTGATGATTTGAAATATGCCAATTTAAATCGTAATAAGTGTAAACACACTTCACGAGAACAACTTTTTCTCAAGCCTTTATTTGTCCCGCGCTAATTGAAATGTTAGATGGTAATCGGACTTCAAAACAGAGTCGATGTTTATGTATGTGCAAGTGGGACCAATAGGGGCGCTGAGTGCCCAATGAACTAAGCACTAGTGATCGAAGATTACGCGCGAATATCAAGAAAATATACTTTAAAATTCAAATTATGACAAATGAAAAACATTACCAGCTCTCAATAAATTTCGAATATGGTAAAACAGAAATATTTTGTGATAATTATCTGTTAAGAAACCAAAAAAAGCTTATAATTTTTCCTTAAGGGGTAGCAGCGATGTGGCCAGAACTGGCGTCATTTAACCTTAATCGAAAATAATTAGTTGGTTTATTTTTTGTGCGTTATTATCGGTAGCTGAAGCCACATAAATGGGTATCAGCTCCATTGAAAATCATTGTATCTATTTAAGGAACGATTTGAGTTCAAACTTATTTTATAATTCGTAAAATTTTCGAAAATTCAAGCATATGAAAATGTTTAAAGCATTTTCGTTCCAAAATTTTTTCTTAATTATTTTATGAACAATCTGTGAAATAAAAACGAAAAAAAATAGCCACTTTAACTTTTTAACATGCATGTCTACATATTTTCTGGTACTGCTGTTGAAAATCACTGAAAAAGTTTTTGTCATTTTGTTGTCGACTCGTTTAGAAATATTATGAAAATTCCGCAAATCAGTCCAGAATTTTAATTACGTAGTTTTTGAAATCTCTGATACAAAAACACGGCCGTAATCACTGTGTGTAAATTTTTCTGGGGTATCTATTTTGTTGTTCCGTATTTCACACCGATGCAAGGGTCAAGTGATATCGTTTTCTGGGAACTCTGATGAAAATTTACATCACTTGCTATAAGGAACGGTGGGAGCTGGCATTTGGCAACGGGCAATTTAAGTAAAAATTTGTTATCTTTTAAAAAATCTGTATAAAATTGCCGCGGGTGTAATAGGGGACTTTTAACTTTTTAAAAGTCAGGACATTCTTTTTTATATTTAAACTCAATGAAAAGGGTCAAATTGTTTTTTTCCTAAAAAGTCTGTTTTCTCTATTTTCATGAAAAAAAACATTTCATATTAAGACATTTTATGCAAAGTTGTGATAATGATCCACTAATAAGCTGCATTACACCCCGACAATTTCTGAATTTTATAAATATCGCCTTTAAAAAAAAAATCCCAACATCGGGTCAAGGAAATGCGACGTGTAATGAAAAGTGGTTTTGATCATTTGTACAGATACTTAGTATGTAAAAAATTTTAAAAAATATAAAGATTAGCAAGTAGAAACACTTCATTTTAGATAAAAATAAAATAAAAATTTTCACACTTTTTTTTTCTTCAAACATTCACTCCCGAAAAAAAGTACCAAATCCGCCACATCGCTGACACCCCCTAAGAGAAGCGTCTCGGTGGGATACAAAAAAAGCACAAGCGAACAACTCCTATTCGGTACCCCAGCATACCCGAATAGTCTTATGGCTAAAAGACACCCGTTCAAATCACCGTGGCACAACCGTGCCGGAGGGGCCATCGATGGTGCGGCACTCACATTAATCCCATCAGTGAAGAAATCTGCATACCACCCGTGCAACTCAGCTGTAAGACAATAACATTTTTCGTTGGGTTTGAAATGCCATAAAAGTACTGCTTTCCAAAAACATCAAATTTCCTTGGATTTTCTGATGCTCTATTCGACCTGAATTTATCGAAATTAGGCTGCCCCAGATCACTCACCTTTTTTAAGTTCTGAATACTTTCTTTGTACTTTAGTAAATTGTAGTATTGAATGTTTTAAGTATATTAAAAATACGGGGAAGATTAGCCTATTTATGTTAATAATATCTCAATTTTGGGCTTGAATTCACTAAAAAAAGGCAGCCCTCTTCCGGATTTTAGATATACAACGGGTGTAAAGGTTTTTCCCTTCTTTTTTGCATAAATTGTAAAAAAGAAAGGGAAAAATCTTAACACCCCTGTATTGTTTATTCAGTTTTAAAGAGCAAAGTTTCCACTGATCATATCAGACACGGTACTTGCATCCATTAAGTGGAATTAACAGCAGATTATCCCGCATTTGTCCCATTCAATGTATTTTGAAACAAAGACTTGGAAATTCCAATTAGAAATAAAGCAACGTGTTTGTATAAGTCACTGCAGGCGGTATCAGCCTCAGCGCAACCAAATCCACAAAGCACAAATACCAGCAGCAGTCCACCCTGATCTACAGGGAAAAATCGGACTGAGAAATATCAAATACGTAATTACAGTGCTACAATTTCACAATTCATATCAAAAATTCATGAATCAATAATTTTCATTGGTTTAAAAAATAGAGTTTTGGCAATAGTTATACGGGTCGTACCTAACAAACCGTTGTAGTATGCAGCAAAATAGCCTCGAAAAACGAAAAATTTAAATTTGAATAATTTGACCCCAGCTTGATTTGTTTTTGCAAACAAAAGCCCCAGAATCTCCCTGACAAGCATCAAACACCTCCTATTTCTCCAAACCTGCGCAAATTTGTGAAATTAACTGCATTTTCCGGAAATGTAATTGTTGGGTGTAACAACGACATAATTTTTATGAATCAATGTAATTATAATAATCGTTTTCGCGAAACGGAACTCCATCTTAAACGCGTGACTATCTTACAGGCGCGTGTTCGAATCCACGAAGGTTGTCTAAGTGATTGTCCTTTAGTAATTTGCTTGAGAGTATTACACTACGAAAATCAGCGGTTGCATTAATCAAGAACCTGCTGTCTAATCATATCTCATATAACACTAAGACCACATTAGTGAGATTCGGAACACGCGCTATAGAGATAGTAAGGCGTTTTGGGAGAATAGAAGTTCCGTTCGAAAGGAGGTAATATGATAATGGAAAGAAACGCTTCTGTGTGACATCCGATCGCAAGGTAAATATCTGGTTCGAAAAAACCGTAAATATCGGTTCGAAGAGACAATGTTTCTGTTAAGGAACGCATTCTGAATGCTGTGGTCACTGAAAATTTAGGAAGGGGGGGTGGGGGAGGGGGGGGGGGGGGGCGGGGGGGGGGGGGCGGGGGAGGGGCGTTTTTGTGAAGAAATCGTGGCAGTTTTGGAAGTTTACCAACACTTTCTGTGACATTTGTGGCAGTTTTTTTAAACAATTTTTGATAGATTTGAGGTTTTTGCGTCAAGACTTCAAGTCTCAGTGATGTGTTCCAAGGTAATACTAGAATTTATTTTTGAAACTGAACACACGTAAAATCGTTGCATCCATCGCGAAAAAATGAGGCACCACCCGGTAAGAAGGTCCTTTGAATATGATGGGTGTGTGAACAATTTCGGATACTAGGGTTGGTTTTTGACGCTTAAAAATTTTGGTCGAGAAAAATGTTGGTTTTTGACCCGACCACTTGGTGGCGCTGTTTCTAAAGTGGGTCAAAAATCGTTTTTATAGTTTTTTCAAACGAAAGAAGCCAAAATGTTCATCTTCATTGTCGCAACCATCTAGACCTCATTGTTTGGGTAGAACAGACAACAGTTCCTTCATCCAATCGACATCTCAAGTTTTATAGAAGACCAAGATAACGTGAGTGAGCGGCAACGATGGAAATCTTAGTGCCCAAAAACTCTGGATTATTTCACATCAATGATTAAATGGGGTGCTCAAAAGAAGGCGCTGGACATTTAAGTGGCTGGCACCTTTTTTTTTTTTATCAAAATCGTTGCATGTATGCCATCGATTTTGCACAAGGCGTGTGAGAATAAGGGTGGTGTGGGCGGTAAATATAAGGGGGTTTGGGTGAATAATTAAAGGGGTTTGGGGTGGTAATTAAGCGGGGTTTGGGTCCCCTAACTTAAGGGGGGTTTGGTCCCTACTTAAGAGCGGGCGGGTGGTCTCTAATTAAAGGGGGGGGTGGTCGCGTATTCAAGGGGTTTGGTCGCCTAATTAGGGGGGTTTGGCGCTACTTAAAGGGGGTGGTGGTCCTAATTTGGGCAGGGGGTTGTTGGGTTCCCTAACTTCCTCGGGGAGTGGTCCCTAATTAAGGGGCTTTGTGAGTCGCGCTAATGTAAGGGGGGGTCCCTAACTTAAGGGGCGTTTGGGTAAATTTGCAAAGAAAAAATGCCTGTTTAAAAGTTATTTCACTATGCCTTATTTTTAATCGCGGCCGCTAAAGGATGGCAATTGGCATCGAGGAAAATTGGTTTCCATTTTGAAGTGCATCGTCGTCGGCCGAGCGGAGATTCCAGCTTAATATATTATAATTGTTAATTTATCAAATAAAATCTGTGCGAGTGATCTCAAAACGAAAATTTTTTCTGTAATAATAATCGGATATACAGAAAAATCGACTAAATTTAATTAAATTAAATTAAAATTTAATTATTTGTGTACTGTGTATTTTTGTCTATAAAGGACAGGTGAGATTGTCCCCCAAATCTGGTCTAAGCTAATGTTTTCAATTTTCCCTTATCTATTCATGTCCGTAGTAGCTGTCCCTTAGCTGTCTTGTGATTTTCTTCGTTAGCTCACCCTTGTCGGTCAGAAGATACTCGAAAGCTATAACTAGATAAGCGACATCTAACAGTGTTTTTTGTTATGCCATGGAAGCCAAGTAAATTGTGACTTCGGGAAAATTTAAAAACCAAAGAATCAGAACAACGCCTAGGTTTTGCACATATAATTATCGGGCCCATATTTTCCTCCAAATTATGTCCATAAAAAGACAGAAACAATCACAGTAAGTAGTTCGGAGCAGCAAGAAGATCTTGTCTTACCGGATACCGCGTTTCTTGTCTGTGACCGGGTGAGGTAAGAGATCGGACTATAAGCCGTTGCTTGAAAAGTTTACTCCACGAATTCATTTCGTAGAACTATTCCACGAATAAGATGGTCCCTCTCTACGGCAATCCACTGCATATGAAGTTCTTTCAAAATCGACAAATACGTTTCGATAATCATTGTCACTTCGTTTTCTGGCACCAAGATGATAAATTTCGGTTTAATGTGTAGATACAATAAGGGCGGTTAATCACTCCTGTATCAATTTGAAGCATTGTTTATGCCTTATCAGCCTTTATTTAATCCAGAGTCGAATACCCCCCTTACGTTAAAAAATAGCACCGCATTTGAATGTTTTATTGACAAAACTCGCTGACCGTGTAAACTAGACACGAGTTTACCCACCCTAGATCTAACCCCTTCAAGATTAGGCGAATATATTTAAGTGTACATACAAATTAAGGTGAAACCTGACACAAGTTTCCCTACCTGTCTACACTTTTCAAAGACTAAGGGATATACTTAGTGTACACAAAAAATAAGTGTAAATCAACTGGACCACATTTCCTAACACTAGGTCTAACCCTTTCAAGATAGGGACTATGATTTAGTGCACACTAAAACTTAAGGGGTACGAGCGGAACGATGCACAACTGTTTTGTCAGAGGAAAAAACTAGGTTGGTGGAAGAAAAGGGTTCCGGCAGGTTTCTCACCCCAACCCTATTTTTTTTCACTGAAAAATTGTTGCAACCGTGTTTCATTGATGTACACTGCACGCGGACACCAAAGTTTTCCCTAACCCTTTTCTTCTGACCAACCCAGTTTTTTCATCTGACAAAATAGTTTTGCATCGTTTCAGTGTACACTTAAGTTTTTATGTAACCAAATATATCCCTATCTTGAAAGGCGTTAGCACCTAGGGTTAGGGAAACTTGTGTCCAATGTACAAATGAGACAAGGTGCAAAAATTTTGTAACAGTGGAAAGAAATAGTGGTTGGGTTTGAGAAGCAGTAGCGGTCCGCAGGAACGACTATTCTGTCACGTGCACTCGACGACACAGTTTTTTTCTCTGAGACAAACAGTTTTTGCAATCGTCGTTCCAGTGTACACCTTAATTTTTAGTGTATCAGCAAATATATCCCTATCCTTGAATGCGGTAGACCATAGGGTTAGGTAAACTCTGTGTCTGAGTTCTACACGGTAGACAAAAGTTTTGTCAATACAAATTCAATGCAGTGCGAATTTTTTTAAACGTAAGGGGGATCGACTCTGATAAAATAAAGCCTTAGCAGGCAATTAAACATGTTCAAATTGATTCACAGGGTGATAACCGCCTCTTATCTGTATCTACACAGTCGTAACTGAAATTGAGCATCTTGGGTTCAGAAAATCGAAGTGAACTAATAGAATTATCGAACACGCTATTTGTCGATTTTGAAAGAAACTTCATAATTGCATGGAAATTGCCGTTGAGAGACCAGTCATTCGAAATAGTTTTACGAAATGAAATTTCGGTGGAGAGAATTCAAGGCAACGGCTTATACCGATTTATACACCTCAGACCTCAAAGATATCGGGTACGCGGTAAGACAAGATTTCGGCGCTCAATATCTGGTGAATTTTCCTGTCTATAGGACCACATTGGGAAAAAAAATGGGACCATGATATATATGCCAAAAACCAGGTTTTTGATTTTGGTTCTGAATGTTTCCGTATCCAACAAATTTACTTGGCTCCATGATAACAAAAATAACGTTTTCGATATCTTATTATGGCTTCGAGTTATTCGACTAGACAAGGGGGGGCGTCCCCTTAAAATAATAGCTACCAAGGGACAGATTGATAAGGAAATTTGGAAAATTAGCTTAGGACGATGTTGGGGAAAATCTCAACCGTCCTTATAGACATAAAAAAAACACAGGCAGTACATAAATTAGGTTATAATTTTTAGTCGATTTTCTGATTATACGATTTATAGTGAAAGAAAATTTTCGTATTGAAAAATCAAAAAATTTATTTGAAATTCAAGATGATTAATTATTAAAGCTGATTCTTCGCCTGGCCGAGAATGGACTTCAAAAGAGAACAATCCCAGCCAATGTGCATTTCAATTTAGGGCCGGAATTACAAATTGAAGCCATCAGATGAAATNAATTGTGTCAAAAACACACACACACTGACGGCCCGCTGTGATTAACCGAATATTCTTCCTATCTCAAGCCGATAATCAAGCCGGATTATTAATTAAGAAAACGTTTTGTCCATATAAAATAGCAGCTGAATTTGTCTACTGCCCTCTTGCACTATTTTACGTCGAACTATTATAAGTTTGAAATCATACTAAAAAAATATTTCGAAGAATGGACGAAATTTTAGTTCAAATTGCTCCGGAAATTGATAGAGAAATTCCCCCTGAGATTCCCAGAGAGATTTTTAAACCAAATTTAACAAAAGAACAGGAAACTGAACTTATTGAAAAATGCTTGCGGTTAAAGGCTGCAAAAGTTCAAGGGTTTAATCTACAATTACAGTACTTTTTTTTGCCAAAAAATCTCAAATCTGCTTTAAACATATATGAGGCTACTCTACAGAAAATTCTAAGACTTTTTTCTCATTACGGTATAGTCGAAAAACGATGACGTGACTGTATAAATAAGAATTATGATATGCTTCAAAAGTCGTGAAAATATAAAGATGAAACTTACTGAGACAATTTCAGTATCTGAAATTAATCGTTTAATCGAAAATGCTCCGTAACGCCATTTCTAGAGTTTTGAAATTCCAGCATAAATATTTCATAGCTATTTGTCATGAAATTCAATTTAAAATTTTATGAACATATACATGATTGTACTGACTATCACCTAGCTTTAGAAGCCCGATTCCATTGTACTGATCCGAACAGAACACAATTGAGAATACACTTATATGAGCATTTCAAAGCACTTAAAACCAACTTAACAAATTGGTATTATAGAGTTGCTTATGAAGGCCTTATGATTAATCTACATCAACCCACGCTAAACAAACAATTAAAATTTAAAAAATCCAATCTTATATGTAGCTGTATTACACAAATTAATGATCTTTATGAATCGTTAGAATAGTGGGCTTTTAATTAAGCAATTTCGAGAGCCCACTATTGCCAAATTACTCCGACACAATCTGCGAAACAAATTCTCACTTCGAAAAAAACCTGATTTGAAAATGATTGTAATAAATCGAAAGCTTATCAAAATAAATTAGTTTTTACTAAATAAACATATGCATG
>SCLH01000385.1:616464-629573 GCA_004367855.1 Oikopleura vanhoeffeni | reverse complement strand
AGAGTTTTGAAATTCCAGCATAAATATTTCATAGCTATTTGTCATGAAATTCAATTTAAAATTTTATGAACATATACATGATTGTACTGACTATCACCTAGCTTTAGAAGCCCGATTCCATTGTACTGATCCGAACAGAACACAATTGAGAATACACTTATATGAGCATTTCAAAGCACTTAAAACCAACTTAACAAATTGGTATTATAGAGTTGCTTATGAAGGCCTTATGATTAATCTACATCAACCCACGCTAAACAAACAATTAAAATTTAAAAAATCCAATCTTATATGTAGCTGTATTACACAAATTAATGATCTTTATGAATCGTTAGAATAGTGGGCTTTTAATTAAGCAATTTCGAGAGCCCACTATTGCCAAATTACTCCGACACAATCTGCGAAACAAATTCTCACTTCGAAAAAAACCTGATTTGAAAATGATTGTAAATGATTAATTTAAATCGAAAGCTTATCAAAAAAAATTAGTTTTTACTAAATAAACATATGCATGCAAAATTTTATGAATATCAAAATTTTAATTTAAGGCCAATATTTTTCGTTTAAGACGCGTTTCATCGAAAATGCTCCGTAACGCCATTTCTAGAGTTTTTAAATTCCAGCATCAATATTTCATACGGCCAACACGTTGCTCCTGGATCCGCAACGCTAACTGTTACTCATCTAAGCGGGGGCGGGTAAAACGCGCCAACTAATCAGAGACACTCGGAAATTGCGCAATTCCCCGCAAAATATTTTAATCCAATTAAATTGCTTCTAGAAGCACGTGAGTAATAAATGAGTCATAACAGAAGAAATTAATTTCCACGCTTGTTGCTGGGCGCATCGTGTTGAGTGTAGCTAAAGCGCGCGCTTTAAGTGCCCAAAATGAAATCATTCCTATTAAAATGGCTTGGAAAAAAATTACAGGTGCGAAATGAGGTCAAGCACGACTAACAAATTTTGGGCCCTTAACTGTTAGGAAAAAACAAATTTGAAAAAAAAATGTTTTCAGCCATAATTCTTAGAATTTCACGGCATTTTATTTATGAGTCTAATAGAGGCTTTTATCAGTTTTGCAGCATTGGAAATATATGATAGTTATTAAAAAAATGAAAAAGTACAATTCGAATCTAAACAAGATTTGTAAAAAATATTTTCCGCGAATATTTTACACAAACAAAAAATTGATATTTATGATAAGTTTTTAAATTTTTTTAAAACAAATGGTCCAATTTGGACAAATTTATTGTTTTGTCAGTTTTAAAGCAGTCAAATAATGTTTTTATTTATGAGCATCCCAATTAAAAAATGTCCTAACGAACTGGCCATTTCTGATCGCAAAACAAAAACTTTTGTTCAATTTTATTACATAAGCCGCCGCTTTGAAAAAGCCACTTAAGGGGGTATATCTGTCTGATTAAATGAAGGCCTTAGAGGCATTAAAAATGCTCCAAATTGATACGGGGTGATAATTAAGTGTACTAAGAACCCAATCATCAAAAAAAAANGAATTGTTCAGTCGCCGGATCAAAAAAAGCCCTCGAGAAAAATTGGCATACTCCCGTTACGTGATCTGTGAAAATTTGAGCTCAATTGGATATACCGTCTGGGAGGAGATAGATTTTGAAATTTTGAAAATGTCACCTTGTTACGATACTGTACCTATTGGTGTGATGGTCAAAAATAATTTGTGATGTACTTTTTCGCAAGATTAAGGATAGATCTACAAATTAGCATTTTCGGTTTTTCTTATAAGCTTTTAGTTTTCAGAATATATCACCGTGAATATGTCAAATCTGCCAGATATACCCCCTTAACCGAAGTGCGCAGTGAAAAATGCAGCTGTCTTGACAAATAAACCAAAAGGTCTTCCGATCCAAATCCCCTATATACGAATAATTTCTTAAGTCAGGTTTTCTGAAACTACTTGAAAACATCAAAAGACAGCCTTAATATCAAAAAATAACTCACATCCATAAAACTTTCTCAATTTCTGCCTCTGAAAAATGTATTTTCAAAAACGAAGTTTTTACATGGAATTGTTTATTGTCAGAAGTTCTGACTCAGAACAACTAGAATTTGAAGGTTGCTTCCTGATGGCACGTGTCCAAGCTTCTCGTTTGCGCTAATGATGAATCATCATTGAGGCCGCATGATTCATGCACTATTTTTCGATTAACTGAAATAAACTTTCTCACTCAAACAATATTATCATGAGTTACTTTTCGAGTAACCTAAAACCTATTATTTTAATGACGAGAAGTTTTCGAGTAACCTAAAACCTACTATCTTAATGGAGAGAAGTTTTAACCTCACTCATGGACCAATAAGATGTCAAGTTGAGTCAACTTAGAGTTGAGTCAACTAAGTTGACCACAAAGCTACTATTTATCTCGAATAGTATGTTTGGTGAGGCTTCGCCTTCCCAAACTTACTATTCGGCATAATATTTTTGATTCTATTCATTCGTCATGTGTTATGATTGCAAACATAGGCTTGGGGTAGAGATAGACGTCTAGTGAAGTCTGCTAGACCCGTGACTGCAGAGGCGCTACTCGAACCTATTGTCCAAATCCATCTTTATTATTTGTTTAACGAAAAATTACGTGAACGTACTTTATACCGTAATAGCCAGAGAACAGTCAAGTTGACCCACACTGTGTGTGACGATAATTGAGATTTCTCAGATTACATTTTTATTGGCCTATTTTGTAAAGAATTTTCCACTGAGTTTTTTACCTCCCAGGATTTTTTACAATTTAAGAAATAAAATTTCGAAAAATTAGTATTCATATTTTGTCAAAAAAAAACTCAGATAACTTTTTTGAGTGCCTTATTTTGTAAAGAATCAGGCTTTTTAGTGCTTTTAGGGACGCCTCCTGAAAATCATTTTCTGACCGTAGATTAACTCGTAGACACGTCGCCATTCACCATTTAATCGCATTTTACGACGCTTAATCATTAATGACACGATCAGTTATAAAGTTATCGATAAACTTTAAAACAAAATGACGTCAGTGCGTTTTTTTTTGAAAATTTATACTGTATCACAGTACTTATTTTTTGCAAAAAATTTTAGAATCACCAAATATAACCTTTCGTCGTGATTAGAAAAAATTTTAAGGATTATTTTCAATCACACCATAGTCCAAAAATGATCACGTGACCGTATATTCAAGAAATAAGGTTGGCAAAAATAGTAATTTTTTTTTCAAAAATTGCTTAAATGACTTTTTGAAAAATGTTAAGAGGTTTTTTTAGGAATTTTAAGACTGCTATTACCCCAGAACGAAAAACGACACTGTAACACCTTGCATACTTCTAAGAAATAGAAGCTGCTGGAGGTTAAGACACAAATGGTACTTCCAAGATACCCGAAAAACTCATAATTCGAAGATCGCAAAATAAAACTGTATTCTCCCAAAAACGGTAACGAGTCGTATTTTTTCAAGAAATGTATGATTATTCTTTATACATATTTTCAACCTTATTTGGACTTATAAAGGTTACCGTATTATTTTCACTTGGTCGAATATAAAAAGTCTCAATAACGTGAATTCATTAAAATATGTTTGTCGACTTGTATTAGTAACTTTTGCTCAAATGTAAGCTATGTACATTTTATTGTCGTATCGTAATTCGAATACACCGGCATCATGTTTTCAAATTCATCATTAAAAACTAATAATTACCTGTCTATCCTTATCAAACTAAATCGGAAGGTGACTTTTTGATGATAAAGTAATAGCAACTAAATGAGTCATATATTACTTGAAAGAGCGCCAGAGAGCAATAAAATCGTTCTCCATGTAATCTGCATTTTTTGGCTCTCTATCGGTACTCTTAAGTACATAATGACCATAGTTGCTATTATTTCATGAGAAAGATCGACTCCTTCAATTACACTTTTGATGTACTTTCAGTTTATACATGAACTTGAAATTGACCTTGACCTAAAAAATAAAATATACCACAACAATTTAAGACCATTTACTAGAGAATTGGTACAAAAACATAAAATAATTTAGACAGAGCGATAGCAAATCGAAATTTAAATATAAGGTATATTTAAAAATATAAAAGTTTAATTTCATCTTATTATCGCACTTTAAGTGTAACTGGAGGTAATTTTGCAATTTTTTCTTATCCTCATTACAGTTAAGTGCTCTTAATTCGTTTAAAAAAAATCTTTTTCATGTATAGAAATTGGCTGAATATTATTTAAAGCTAATATAAAATGTATGTTAATAATGAAACTTGCTTATATCCCCTATTCACATTTGTAAATATCCCGCCCTCCTACTTAAAAACACACTACGTTCCTTATCAGCGGGATTATACAAAAGTGTGAATAAGGAATATGGCTCGATTTATAAGAATGGCACAGAGTCGTCAGAATAGAGTCTGGGTACGAATTCAGTCTACAAGTTTACGAGTTAAAGTATAAGCTCTCAATAGTACTGGCAATTTCTGAAGAGTTGACTAGTCTTTGAAATACGAAATAAATTATTTCTTAAGACAGATTTCTCAAAACTTGACTCGAAAATGTGTAAAAAAGCCCAACTATCGTCACTACATAAATTAAAACGCTGCTAAAAATTATAAAATTATCAGAGTTTCTGCGAGCTAATTTTGTTATCTCGCGAATGAATGTATAAGAGAGCATTAGCCAATTCCGTAATTGTTTATTCAAGTAGAAATCATATAAACCATAAAGGTTGAATTTATGTTCTTTACGTTGAATTTTTTAAATAAAGTTAAAATCGGCAAATGACTAATCGCAAAATAAAAACGGAGGTGTGCAAATCTTTAAAAAAACTGAGTTTTCTACACTTCATAAATAAAAAATAAATATGATTTTTCGTAGTAAGACATCAAAAAATAATAAATGTAAACTTTGATATTTACACTTGAAATCGACTAAATCACAAGAAAATGTTGAACATAACATTATATTCAACATTTCGTCGATTCAGTTGATTCAAAGGTGTAAAATATGAAAGTACAGCGGGGTGCGGCGTATAGTTAGAAAGTTCGTCGCCAAAACCCCGGACTATACGCGTAATCCGGACTATACGCGTACTTTCTAACTATACGCGTACTTCTGGGAAAATGTGCTCTGATTGTCAATCTAGACTAGAATTTTTAGTGTATGTATAAATTTGATTTCATCGAAAAAATGAAATAAAGTAAATTAAAAAAAAAACATGAATTCAAGAAAGATTTCAGAAAAAAAATAAGACCACTGCTGATTGTCAATTTAAACAGTATCTAGAGTTTATACATGTAATTGAGTTAACGGGTGGTCAGAGTAATAATTTTTGGTGATTTTAAAATTAACTTTTTCGTTACAAATCTTCTAAGATGTACACATGATATTGTATTGACTCGAACATGTTTTTAAACTTGTTGAAATACCGACACTTCATTGGTCAATCTGAACATGTTTTAAAAAAAATGTTTTTCATTGTCGCCCCGACAGGAGAATCTTGGTCTGAAAATCTGGTGAAAAACGCCTATCTTTCCTAGGAACGTTTGAAAAAAACCCTATCTTTTCCTAAATATACGCCGCACGCCAAACGAATAAATTTATTTTTCAAAAGCGTAGGTTTTTGCGGAGGCTACTATGTTTTATCTCGGGTTCCAACTATACGCGTATAATTATACGCCGCACCCCGCTGTATATTGTATTTTCGTTTTTAACTATTATTTTTTGTTATCTTTCACTTTCGAAAAATCATCTTTATTTTTTATTTTATGAAGTGTAGAAAACTCGAGTTTATTTTTAAAGACCTTGCACACTTCCGTTTTTATTTTTTCGATTAGTCATTTTTGCGATTTTAACTTTAATTTATAAAAATACAAGGTAACGAACATAAATGTAATCTTTATTTGGATATAATTTTAAACTTTAATAAACAATTACGAAAATTGAGCTAAATGGATTTCTATACATGCCATAAACAAAATAATAGGTCGCAGTCAAACAGAACGTGTGATAATTTTCAGCAGCGTTTTAATTAAATGTGGGTGACGATAATTGGGTTTTTTACACATTTTCAAGTCAAGTTTTTGAGAAACCTGTCTTAAGAAATAATTTATTTCGTATTTCAAATACGTAGTACACCTCAGAGTTGTCAACTCTTTAGAAAGTTGCCAGTACTATCGAGGGAATCTTATACTTTAATATACGGTCAGAAAATGATTTTCAGGAGACGTCTCTAAAAGCACTAAGAAGCCTAATTCTTTACAAAATAAGGCATTCAAAAAGGCTATCTGAGTTTTTTTGACAAAATATGAATACACTAATGTACTAATTTTTCGAAATTTTTTTTCTTAAATTGTAAAAAATCCTGGGAGGTCAAAACACTTGTAAAATTCTCTACAAAATAAGCCAATCAAAAATGTTATCTGAGTAATCCCAATTATCGTCACCCATATCCTTTTACCAACGGAACTCCATCTTAAAAACGTTTACTATCTCTATAGCGCGTGTTCGAATCCCCCCACTAATGTTGTCTAAGTGATGGTCTTGAGTATGATTACAGCAAGGGTGCTTGATATTTGGAACCGCTTAATTTGATCCGTGTGTAATCACTCAAGCAATCCCTAAGACAAACACTTAGACAACATTAGTGGATTCGAACTCGCGCTATAGAGATAGTAAACGTTTTTGAGATGGATTTCCGTTGGTTTAAGGATATAAGATATCTTATAATATTAAACTAATTGGGTTCTACATTGTATAGGATTTCGAATATTTGGCCTCAAAAATCACAAAATCGTCTTTTTTCACGACGGGTTCCCCCCTAATCTGTGTCCTCGATTTTGCCCGAAAGTCGAATGAGGGACACGCTATGTATCCTGAATAGAGTCTAGTTGGACTTTGCTAGTTTGGTCTAGTACATCCGTAGTACTTTACCAAACTAGACTCTGGTCAGGGTATAGAACAAAAGTTGGTAGCTGAATCGGTAACTTATGTATAAAGTTTATACTATAAACTGTATCTTATAATTATTTTTCACATAGATTATTGACAGTCACCTTATCAAAACCTAGAAAGTAATCCCTAGCAAGCTATTAAATATTATATATATTGTCACGGATTATTTCTTTAAAAATTTTTACAAGTATGACAGGCATTAAAGATTATGGAAATTAAAGATTATGATTATCTAAATACAACATAAGGAATATATTCTTATAAAAGCAAATATTAAATTTGTTTATTGCAGAAATAAGTGGAATCAAATGTTCTTTCGATTTTTGACAATCTTTATTTTGGCCTCGTTTGCTAATGCTAACCTTGTCGAAAGAGTTCGTGAAAAAAGACTTACAAGAAATATTTTGGTACGTTTGAATTATTTTGCTTGGTTAAATTTTTTGTATAAATTATCTTGAATCGCATTTTCTCCAGCTCAATTGCAGTGCAATTATTGCACACACTTAAATCACCAACTACGTTATACATCAAGCATAAGTGTTTGAAATTATTTATGTAGCATTTATATTTTCAAGATATACGCCTACGCGTTTTTAAACTTGAAGCGTATAATATATAGCCCTGTAGTCATCTGATATGATATCATATGTTTGAATCACATTTATTTATTTTTCCGAACTTCATCACACACTTCTCTCATATTTAAAAAATTTTTCAGGGTATTGACTTAAAAAACCGTATAATGATCTCTTTAAAACCTCAAAACGAGGTTTTTTGGCTATAACTTTGTCCATGTAACGAATTTATATTTTTCCGATTTTTCTTCTAGTCCTGTGTGCCCGGTCATTTTGATTCTAAAAACTTGAAAATCGGAGACATCATTTTTTTTCCTCATCTTTATACTGTATAAATTATACATCATTGTAATAAATAGTTGCTAATTTCCCTGTACTTGAGCATAGAACAAAAATTACTTCGTAAAATTGAACTTCATAAAGTCTGGTCAAAAATGCTTAACCCTTGATATGCCACTGACGAAATAGTATGAAAACCACTGATTTTCGACTCGGAAAATCCGATTCCTGGCTCGGACTGTAATGACTGAAATTTTAGATTGAGATTTTTGGGAGCCTCAAACAAAATTGGAACTTTAAAGATACTTTAAAATATCGCATGTTTTATTTAGATGCCTGGTTTTGCGTCCGAATACTTGACTCATGAAGATATATTTTCAAAAATGATGAAACAAAGAATTATAAACAATGTCAATCGTTATTACAGTGAAAAATTGCACGGAGATCTAATGTAGGCTTCGATGAAGAAATCTGATCACACAAGTTGTATTTCTGAAGGGCACAGAATAAATTTGGCAATATTACATTATGAAATATATATTTTTATATAAATTTTTATTTTTGTTTGGTTTGCAATGAAATAATATGATGAAATTTATATAAGTTTTTACCTTTATCTGTATCTTCTTGATTCTCAAAATCGGCAGTATTTTGCTCTTGATTCACGAAATGGCCATTCATATCCAGTAAAGATGGCTCTCTTCAATCAAGGGTGTCAGATTCATTACATTGATGAGTTGCAACAAAAAAAACTCCGTTTTTTTATCATTTAACACTCTCGCTAGTTTTTAGTGAACGTTTCGATCGTGCCATTTTGAACGCTTTCGTCCACATTAAAAAATAACGTATTTCACAGTAAGATTGCGACACAAATAATCAATTAATGATAATAAATATATTTTTGAAAATATTTTGTCTCGTGAAAACATTTTGACAAAAATTTATCCATTTCATTTAATAAATCAATCATTAATCATTAAATAAATATTTTCTATAAAAAGAACGTTTTGGCCTTATACACAACACATGGTTCTTCTCAGGTGGGTTTGAGGGAAGTATATGAGAGGCAAAATATTTAGACAATGAGTCGCTTGGGTCAGTCGCGGTCTCTTTCACCCTTCTATTCATACAATTCTCTGCTCAAACTAATTTATTTTCCAAAAATAATATTTATCAATACTAAACGATTGAAGACGGGTACATTCGATCAAAAAGGCCACAAACGTTCTATTTATGCGTAAATTATCAAAATTAAAGTGTTTTTTGTATTTTTTATAAATAATCAAATTTTGAAATTGAATCTATGTTTCATGTCGATATCAATTTTTATACAGTATGTGATATACAGTTTGTCACATACTGTATGTGCCTTCTTCTTATTCACTTTCCCTCTTTGTAGTCATGGAAGCTACTGCCAATAAAAATGGTTTATTTTGGACAATGGCTTGTTTTAAAAACAAGCCGTTGTTTGTGGCTCATCGCTGGCCAATCAACGTGCTCCTTGCGGGAGTCTCCATGACTGAAAAGAAAGAGTACAAGAGGAAAAAAGACATTCTGTGGCATGTTTTTGTGTCCATGCAAATACAATTCTTTGATGATTTAAACGTGAAATTTGAATAATTATTATATTAAAAACAATGTTTCGGTTTGCACAAACGTCATTTTGTTTCAAAGTTTATCGATAACTTTGTAAATGATCTTGTCATTAATGATTAAGAGGGTTCTGGGTGCTAACACAGCAATTGCTGGGGAGTTTTTGACTACTTTTTGAAGCCTGATACATTTAGTTTGGTATGTTGGAAAGTAAAAATAAAAAAAATATTGTTTCGTGAACACTGGTGATGATTTTGAAATATGCCAATTTATATTTAAAATCGTAATAAGCTCGTAAAACACTTCACGAGAACACTTTTTCTCAAGCCTTTATTTGTCTCCGGCTAATTGAAATGTAGGATGGTTAATGGACTTCAAATAAGAGTCAGCAATGTTTATGTTTTTGCAAGTGAGGCCAATGGGGCGCTGAGGTGCCCATGACTAAGCATATTTTGATTGAAGAAGTTTGATCGAAGAATTACGCGCGAATATCAAAAAATATACTTTAAAATTCAAATTATGACAAATGAAAAAAACATATAAACCAGCTCTCAAAAATTTCGATATTGTAAACAGAAATATTTTGTGATAATTATTTAAGAAAACCAAAAAAAGCTTATACTTTTCCTTAAGAGAGCGTCTCGGTGGGATACAAAAAAAGCTTACAAGCGAACAACTCCCTATTCGGTACCCCAGATACCGAATAGTCTTATGGCTAAAAGGACCACCCGTTAAATCACGTGCGCATCACGTGCCGGATGGGGCACGTGGTGCGGCCATCACATTTCCCATAGTGGAAAGAAATCTGGGCAACACCTCAACTCAGCTGTAGAAAATAACATTTTTTTGGTTTGAAATGCAATAAAATACTGCTTTCCAAACATCAAATTTTCCTTGGATTTTTCTGATGCCTATCGACCTGATATTATCGAAATTAGGCTGCCCCAGATCACTCACCTTTTTAATTCTGAATACTTTCTTTGTATTTAGTAAATTGTAGTATTGAATGTTTTTAGTATATTAAAAATACGGGAAGATTAGCCTATTTAGTTAATAATACTCAAATTTTGGCTTGATTCACTAAAAAGGAGCCCTCTTCCCGGATTTTAGATATACAGGGTGTAAGGTTTTTCCCTTCTTTTTCCAAATTGTAAAAAAGAAGGGAAAAATCTTACACCCTGTATTGTTATTCAGTTTTAAGAGCAAATTTCACTATCAATATCAGACACCGTACTTGCATCCCATAATGGATTAACAGCAGATTTCCCGCAATTTTCTCCATTCATATTTTGAACAAAACTTGAAATCCAATTATGAAAATAAGCAACGTTTGTATACACTGCAGGCGTATCAGCCTCAGCGCAACCAAATCCAAAGCTAACAATACCAGCAGCAGTCCACCCTGATTTACAGGGTAAAAATCTGACTGAAAATATCAAATACGTAATTTACAGTGCTACAATTTCACAATTCATATCAAAAATTCACTGAAATCAAATAATTTCATTGGTTTAAAAAATAAGTTTTGGCAAAGTATACGGGTCGTACTACAACCGTTGTAGATGCCAGCAAAAACCTCGAAACGAAAAATTTAAATTTGAATAATTTTACCCAGCTTGATTTGTTTTGCAAACAAAAGGTCCTCCAGAATCTCCCTGACAAGCATCAACACCTCCTTTCTCCAAACCTGCGCAAATTTGTGAATTTACTGCATTTTCAATGCTATTTGTGGGGTTAACACGACAATTTTATGACTCAAATGTAAATTATAATATATCCTTTTCGGAACGGAACTCCATCTTAAAAACGCGTACTATCTCTACAGCGCGTGTTCGAATCCCACTGAGGTTGTCTAAGTGATTGTCTTAGTAATTGCTTGAGAGATAACACACCGATAAATTCAGCGGTTGCATTATCAAGACCCTTGTCTATAATCATATTCAATATAATCACTAGGAAACATTAGTGAGATTCGAACACGCGCTATAGAGATAGTAAGCGTTTTTGAGATGAAGTTCCGTTCCGAAAAGGATATATGAGTAATGATAATGAACGCTTTTGTGACATCCATCGCCAAGGTAATTCTGGTTTTGAAAAACGTAAATCTTTTGAGAGACATGTTTGGTTAAGGAACGCTTTTTGTGACATCTGTGGCACTTTGAAAATTTAGGAACGTTTTTGTGAATTGTGGCAGTTTGAAATTTACCAACATTTTGTGACATTTGTGGCAGTTTTTTTTAAACATTTGTAGTTTGAGGTTTTTGGTCAATTCAAGTCTCATGATGTTTCCAAGTAATACTAGAATTTTTTAAACTTGAAAACAGAAATCGTTTTCGCGAAAAAATGAGCACCCGGTAGAAGGTCCTTTGAATGTGAAAATTTCGGATCTAGGGTTGTTTTTGACGTTTAATTTGGTCGAAAATTTTTTTTTGACTCCGACCACTTGGTGGCGCTGTTTAAGTGGTCAAAATCGTTTTTATAGTTTTTTCAACGAAAAGCAAATGTTCATCTTATTTCGCAACACTAACTCATTTTTTTGGTAGAACGCAACATTCTTCTCCAGATTGACATCTCAAGTTTTATAGAAGACCAAGATAACGTGGTTTAGCACGGGAAATTTAGGTGCCCAAAAACTCGGATTATTTCACATCAATGATTTGGGGTGCTCAAAAGAGCGGTGGACATTTTTTTGCTTGCACTTTTTTTTTTTTACAAAATCGTGCATTATGCACGATTTTGCAAGCGTGTGAAATTAAAGGGGTGGGTGGGCGGTAATTAAAGGGGTTTTGGTGATATTAAGGGGTTTGGGTGTAATTAAGGGGGTTTGTCGCTAATTAGTGGTTGGTATNGTTCCGAAAAGGATATATGATAATGATAATGAACGCTTTTGTGACATCCATCGCAAGGTAAATTCTGGTTCGAAAAACGTAAATCTTTGAAGAGACATGATTTTGGTTAAGGAACGCTTTTGTGACATCTGTGGCACTTTGAAAATTTAGGAACGTTTTTGTGACATCTGTGGCAGTTTTGAAATTTACCAACACTTTTGTGACATTTGTGGCAGTTTTTTTAAACATTTTGATAGTTTGAGGTTTTTGGTCAAATTCAAGTCTCATGATGTTTCCAAGTAATACTAGAATTTTTTTAAACTTGAAAACAGAAATCGTTTTCGCGAAAAAAATGAGCACCCGGTAAGAAGGTCCTTTGAATGTGAAAATTTCGGATCTAGGGTTGTTTTTGACGCTTAAAATTTTGGTCGAAAATTTTTTTTTGACTCCGACCACTTGGTGGCGCTGTTTAAAGTGGTCAAAAATCGTTTTTATAGTTTTTTCAACGAAAAGCAAAATGTTCATCTTATTTCGCAACACTAACTCATTTTTTGGGTAGAACGCAACATTCTTCTCCAGATTGACATCTCAAGTTTTATAGAAGACCAAGATAACGTGGTTTAGCACGGGAAATTTAGGTGCCCAAAAACTCGGATTATTTCACATCAATGATTTGGGGTGCTCAAAAGAGGCGGTGGACATTTATGCTTGCACTTTTTTTTTTTTACAAAATCGTGCATTATGCACGATTTTGCAAGCGTGTGAAATTAAGGGGGTGTGGGCGGTAATTAAGGGGGTTTGGGTGATAATTAAGGGGGTTTGGGTGGTAATTAAGGGGGTTTGGTCCCTAATTAAGGGGGTTTGGTCCCTAATTAAGGGGGTTTGGTC
>SCLH01000385.1:538306-584069 GCA_004367855.1 Oikopleura vanhoeffeni | reverse complement strand
G
This sequence comes from Oikopleura vanhoeffeni, assembly GCA_004367855.1. Taxonomy (NCBI): domain Eukaryota; kingdom Metazoa; phylum Chordata; class Appendicularia; order Copelata; family Oikopleuridae; genus Oikopleura; species Oikopleura vanhoeffeni. The sequence continues at coordinate 584,068 of SCLH01000385.1, read as the reverse complement.
TCGCCGGATCAATAAAAGCTCGCCTTAAAAGATGGACATACTACCGTTACGTAATCTGTGAAAATTTGAACTCAATTTGATATACCGTCTGGGAGGAGATAGATTTTGCAGTTTGGAAAATGTCACGTTGTTACGATACTGTACCTATCGGTATAATGGTCAAAAATAATTTGTGGTAAAATTTTCCGCAAGATTAAGGATAGATCTACAAATAAGCATTTTCGGTTTTTCTCATAAGCTTTTAGTTTTCAGAATATATCACCGTGAATATGTCAAATCTGCCAGATATACCCCCTTAAGGTCACTAGAGAGCAAAAATGGTCAGATTTCACAGGGGGATTTTTGCTCTCTGGCGCCCTTTCAGTACATAGTTGACCCATAGTTGCTAATATTTTCATCAAAAAGTCGATTCTTTTGAGGGTACTTACAAGTCTCTAAGATGAACTTTGAAATTGACGATAATTTAATATACGATACACCATATAAACGGTAATTTGAAAAAGTACTCAAATTCCGTCACAAACATTTGTTGATGAACTTCAAACGTTTTTAAGACTTTTTTCTCATTACACCAAAGTCCTAATAAAATCACGTGACAAAATAATTTCTTGAAAAATAAGATCACGTGACCTTTTTGGAAAATATCATTATGCTCAAAACTCTTAAATTAGGTGTTGATTTGCCCACAAATTTTTTCGGCGTAATTTTATTAGTATTTGTTTACCAAAACCTTATTTCCTAATTTGAAGGTCACGTGATCGTTTTTGGACTTTGGTGTTATGAAAAAATATCTTAAAAACTTCTAAAGAACATCTCCACTTTTTTCAAAAAATGTTTTAAGCAATTATCGAAAAAAAAATACTATTTTGGCCAACCTTCTTCCTTGAATATACGGTCACGTGATCATTTTTGGGCTATGGTGTAATGGAAAAAAGTCTTAGAATTTTTTTTTGATTACGACCAATGGTTTTATTGGGTAATTTAAAAAAAATTTGCAAAAAATAAGTACTGTAATACAGTATAAATTTGCAAAAAAAAACGCACAAACGTCATTTTGTTTTAAAGTTTATTGATAATTTTATAACTGATCTTGTCATTAATGATTAAGCGCCGTAAAATGCGATGAAATGGTGAATGGTAGCTGGATGGCCGAAATCAAGTCTACTAGTTAAGTCAGTCTCTGGAGTTTTGAAACTAACCGGTAGTTGAAAAATATGTTTTCTATTGTAATCGAAGGCGTAAAACACGAATCTGTTATCCATTTTGAAATATCGGATCTTGATCGGAAATTTTGCAAAAAAATACCGAAATTTGTTGAAAAAGAAATAGATTTCTGAATTTTTAAAGAAAGCTAATTATTCCCAAATGCCAGCCTGGCATTGCCAGGGTAGGAAGTTCTTCCTAAGAAGTTCCTACTAGGAACAAAGAATTTTGTCAGTTCTCGATCTACAGTATTGCTAGTTGACTAGCGAGAAATTGATCAATCTTTTTTTGAACAGAAAAATTATTTATTGAATATATGAACTCACGTGATGGTTCTTACAGTATAAGTAGGGAGCGAACCGGGCAAAAATCAACGTTCTCAAAGGAAAAAAAAAGTCAACAGTTTTTCTCCCAATTCGAAGAATCATTTATTAGATAACAGATTACTTAATCACAGATTATTGCTAACATAGGTTTCGGCTTTTATAACTTATAAAGGATCGCCACAACTAAAAAAGAATAATTTTCTATGAACGTAGCATGCTTTAAAAACAATTTCTTTTTTTGCTGATTAGAGTAACGTAGGCCTGACAAAACTATTTTTTTTGCTTACTTACTTCAAGCCAAATGATAGGCAATTTCGAAACGATTTTGAACACTTTCCTGGTGAAATTTTGAAAAAATATTTTGGACAGATAATTTTTATTTATGATTTTCTACTAAATTTTCAAGCTGGCTTGGTTCAACCATATGGTTTTATTTTCTTAATCTGGTTGATTTTTAATTTTTTTAAAGTCACTCGGGAAGTTCAAACGGGAAAGTGTTTTGAACAAAGAAATCGGACAATAAGGAACTTTTGAAGAGCTCGTTTGACAAACCACAATGGTTTATTGTTTTATTTCTGATAGAATACTTTGATAGTGCATTTAATCTACATTTGATAGTTATTTTTGCGATCCGTTCCTATGTTATCTAAGGTATTATTGGCATTTATATTACTGAGAGTATCTGATAATCCACTTTCCATTTGACCAGCAATATCGGCTTCTGGCATAGCAGCATCCACCATAAAATAAAAAATTGCCCAAATCACAAGAACAACACATGGTATTATACAAAACACAAGTTTAAAAACTGATATCGGTTTTACGTGAAGAAAATACATGAAAATGGGGGATAGGACTCATCATATGCGAAAGACTAATTAACATATGTTGCATATCAGATAAAACCTTCATTTACGGAGATAATAACAGCATGCACCAATGTTACCGCCACCGCCGCGGCCACTACCTTTAATTCAGTTCAAATCGTGCTAGGAAATAACAAGGCAGTAAATTGTAAAATTTCATTACCTTTTTCAATAGTGTCAGCGAAAGATAGATGCATTCGATGGAGTAGTGACTATACATATCCGTACAACGGTAGTGTAACTTTACATTTTACTGCCTTGTTATTTCTTAGCAGGATAAAGCTAAAAAAAATTTGTGACAACAGTCACAGTGACAACAAAATCTGAAAATGAGTTAAGGGAGTGGGCATCAATATTTTATCTGTAATTTTAACCCCCTAAAAACCGACTTTTCTCTGAAAAAGTCTCAAAACAAAAATAATATTATAAGTCAAAACTCTCAGTAGAAAATTCTCTACAAAAAAGGTGTCACAAAAAGTATTATACTGGAAGCTGCGATATCGACGACCACTCCCTTATGGATGAATAGTAAATACCTTCTTCGCCACTATTGGTAATGATAATATTATGTTGTGTACCGGAAGGATATGGTGCATGTATTTCTTTTTCTGAGGGTGCAGAAGGCGCAACTTTTTCTCCCATTCAAGCTTAACAAGATAAATGTAATGGTATACATATTGATATACATGTACTGTACATGTGACATGACCATTTGGAATAAAGAATTTAAAAACTCAAAAATGGGTATCGATGTTTTTAAGCTATCTTGTCGAGAATTTTTTTCTGGTCATTGAAGGGGATTGTGGGTGCAGTAGTTAGTTTCAACCACGGTCTCAAATTCGGTATTGTTTTTCTTGTATCCGACCATCCATCACATGAGAAATTGATTGCAAGCAAAAAAAAGTTGTTAACTATCGAATAACTAGTTCTAGAACATCGGATTTACTTGCAAAAATAATTAATTTATTCACAATTCCAGACATAGGATAGTCTCAAATTACAAAAAAATAATAATCGCAGCAAAAAATTACCCTAAATAAAAGTATTCTAATATTATAATTGTTACAATTTTTGCCCCTTTTTCAATATTTCAATTTGTTACCTGATCAATGTAATAATGACGCGCAGTAGATCTGCATAAATAGTGATTGCGAGAATCCTGACAGAAATTATTCTGATTTTTTTAGATAAGAATTTTACTTAGAGAATCGATAATGATATTATATCATTGATATATCATATATGAAAAAGAGAAAAAAAATCGCCTGAACCGTTCGTGAGTTAAACTTCCGTTTGTAAAAAAAATGAAGATTTTGCCTATATTTAACTACAATGTGTATAGCAATGAATTTTCAAAAATTCCCGGCAAATTAAGATGAATTAAAAAAAATTTAGCCTATATTGTAGGGAATTTTTTTTGGAAATTCAATGTGCAATTGAAAACATAGATGTCCACTTAATTCTCACAAAAGATATTTGAGTTTTAAAAAGGGCTTATTTCTCTCCAGCACATTGCTGGGAGCACCCACAATCCCCTTAAGAGGGTGGTCAGGGTAAGAATTTTTGGTCATTTTTGACTTTGGAACTTAAATGTTGAAAAACTAGAGATGATAGAGTTACATTATTAACGGTTTTGGAAAGCTCAGACAATTCCTCGTCATAATTGACAATCGTGAACAATTTTTATAATGTTGGAGTGGCGCTATAGAGTATGAAAGGTTGGGAAAATGACGATTTTCAAAATCGATCTTCTCCTTCAATATTGAGTGAAATTTAATTTAACTCTTACACTTGTGGTAAAACCAAAATGTCAATAATATNTGTGTTAATATCGAATAACTAGTTCTAGAACATCGGATTTACTTGCAAAAATAATTATTTATTCACAATCCAGACATAGGATAGTCTCAAATTACAAAAAAATATAATCGCAGCAAAAAAATTTACCCTAAAATAAAAGTATTCTAATTTATAATTGTTACAATTTTGCCCCTTTTCATATTTCAATTTGTTACCTGATCAATGTAATAATGACGCGCAGCTAGATCTGCATAATAGTGATTGCGAGAATCCTGACAGAATTATTCGGATTTTTTTAGATAAGAATTTACTTAGAGATCGATAATGATATTATATCAATTGATATATCATATATGAAAAGGAAAAAAAATCGCCTGAACCGTTCGTGAGTTAAACTTCCGTTTGTAAAAAATGAAGATTGCTATATTTAACTACAATGTGTATAGCAATGAATTTCAAAATTCCCGGCAAATTAGATGAATTAAAAAAAATTTAGCCGTAATTGAGGGAATTTTTTTTGGAAATTCAATGTGCAATTGAAAACAAGATGTCACTTAATTCTCACAAAAAGATATTTGAGTTTTAAAAGGGCTCATTTTCTCCAGCACATTGCTGGAGCACCCACAATCCCTTAGAGCGGGGTCAGGGTAAGAATTTTTGTCTTTTTGACTTTGGAACTTAAATGTTGAAAAACTAGAGATGATAGAGTTACATATTAACGGTTTTGGAAAGCTCAGACAATTCCTCGTCATAATTGACAATCGTGAACAATTTTTATAATGTTGGAGTGGCCTACATAAGAGTATGAAAGGTTGGAAAGGACGATTTCAAAATCGATCTTCTCCTTCATATTGAGTGAAATTTAATTAACTCTTACACTTGTTGTAAAACCAAATGTCATAATATGTTGGGATAATTTGGAATTGCGCCCTAGAATGCTCTTGAGCGCCAAAAATGCTATTTCAGTCAATTTTTAAAAATCGACCTCCTTCGTCATTAATGTCAGATTTCAAGTGACATGTAAAATACTTTGTTTAAACACTTGTTTAACAACTTGTTGGAAAAAACTTTTATAGTCCACTTTGTTACGTAACAGGTGCACTTTTACGAAGTAGTAAAATATTTTTTTGCTCCAAATTATCTAAAAACCATATCTATAGTAATCGACCTCGTGGAATTCATTTTTTGAAAGTTTTAACCTCGTATATACTTTAGTTTCAAGTGAGAGTGAACATTACGATTCATTTCATTTTTATGACCTTCAAATTTTGATAAGAAAATTTAATTATAATTTTCTCATAAATTTTCTTTTCAGATTAATTTTCATTTAGATTAACATGTGTGATAAACAACCTTTTGAATGTCTACAACTAAGTGAGCGATGTTTGCGCATGTGGTGGTGAAGCCTTATTTACATATTGACAAAGATTTGAGTTAAAATAAATTTGTTCCGAATCAAAATAAACATTTCTCAGAAACAAATGTTTTATTAATTTTCAATGAGAAAACAGTTCAGAGACCGCATTTTACTATAAAAAATATTTTAACCTGTAAATATCACCCATGAATGCATAATCAGCACAAAAAACGTTAAACTGACGTGACGATAACGGACAAACTAGTGTAGATAGCGATTTTTAGTTTTGAGCAATGTTTTTAAATTACTGAATTACTAATTGCATATTATTAATCTTATCATTGTCTTCCACAGTTCTCATAAAGACTCGCCCTGAACACCCCCTTAAAGCCCTAGAAATTTTTTCGTTTATGAAATTTTTTCCAAAAAAAATGACTTAAGGTCAAATTTCGAGGATTTACAACTTGTAACCTATAAATTACAAGGGGTGCAACAGAGTTCTAGCGACCCCGTATTGAGAGCTAGAGCCATGTGGTCGACCTTAAATAAGTGGTCAAAGTCAAGGTCAATTTCAAGTTCATCAGTATTAGCACTATGGGTCAATCACGTACTGAAAGGTCGCTTAGAGCGCAAAAACTGGTCCCATTTCGAGATTTCAGAGGGGGTGCTAGCCAGGTTTTGCGGTCTAGGTCACGATGGTCGCCACATGGTCGCCGACCCTAATCCTTATAAAAAGCTCTAGCTTTCCATACGGGGTCGCTAGAACTCTGTTTGAACCCCTTGTAAAATCTCGAAAATTGACCTTAAAGGGGTAGTGTCGCAAACGGTACCTCCGTTTCGACTTTGCCGCCCTCTTGTGGGAGACACGATGATGAAAAGCGACGAGACCATCACCAATCGTTTTTTGGGGTTGGTTTAGTACTATATTAGATTTCAGGCCAACTTTTTTTGCGGACACTACCCCTTAGGGGGTAGGTGTCGTAATTTTGAGCCCCTTATAGAATTAATTTATGAATAATTAATATCGGTCATGACTAGAGTTGATCCAAGGAATCTCGTGGCTGGCAATCATTTTTTTAAAACAATCTAGAAAAATCTAGAATTTTCAAATTCGAATATTTTTTTGCTTTAACCCGCTACAACCGGTATCCACCCATGATTGAACATTTTTATTGGTGAATATACCCATCGAAAACGATGCATGACATTAAATTATCGGAAATGTCTTAATCGAATTCTAGAAATTTCAATAATTTTAAGCCAAAATGTTAAACCTAATAATCGAATTTGACGCTGATTGGTTGAAAATTTTGATTAGCTGTAGCCAACTTTTTGATCAGTGAAATCTCAGCTTCAATTTGGTGGTACTTTGTTTTGATCAGACGAACTTTTTTTTCGAACTTTTCATTTCCGGTTTACTTATAGTCATATTTCTAGATTCTAGCGTGAAATTCAAGAATCCGAGCCAAACATATTGACGACACTATATTCATCTACCTGAGTCGAAAAAACGGTCTTATTCTGGAACACTCCGTCTAGGAGACGTATCACTTTGAAGACAAAAAATTGTAAAAATCGGCGTTCAAAAGTGATTCTAGAAATTCAAACGTGAAATTCAAAAAAATGGCTCGAACATATTAGTAACCTCACTCTCCCGTACTCTGTGTAAATTTTCAGACGCTTTGTATGTGGGTCTAAAAGAAGATAGATTTTGAAAAAAACGTTTAGTGCGCTCTAGAATGACTCACCACCTGGTGGTGTGATGTAACAAGGTTGACTTTGAGAAGTGTAATCGTAGACGAAGGCTAGATCTACAAACGGTATCCTCAGAATTTTAACAACTGCCCTAAGATTTGTTCTGAGGCGTGATTGAAGGTACCAGATTACGACACCTACCCCCTTAAAATCATTTTTTGGAAAAATTTCATAAACGAAAAAATCCTGACTCTAAAATGACCAGAAAAAAATTCTCTACAAGATAGCTTAACTCGTAGACTCGATTTTAGCCAACTAGTTGCCACACACCATTTATCGCATTTACGACGCCTAATCATTATGATCAAGATCAGTTTAAAAAGTTATCGAACTTTGAAACAAAATGACGTTTGTGCGTTTTTTTTGAAAATTTCTACTGTATTACAGTACTTATTTTTGCAAAAATTTTAAATCACAAATTAAACCTTTCATCGTGATCAAAAAAAAAATTCTAAGACTTTTTCCATTTACACCATGCCCCAAATGATCACGTGACCTGTATATTTAAGGAATAAGGTTGGTAAAAGTAGTACTGTTTTTTTCAAAATTGCTTAAATCAATTTTGAAAGAAATGAAGTGGTTCCTGAGAAGTTTTTAAGACTTTTTTCCCATTACACCAAGTCCCAAAAGCGATCACGTGACCTTCAAATTAGAAAATAGGTTTTGGTGAAAGTAAACAAATAGTGATCAAATACGCCGAAAATTTTTTTGGGGCAATAAACACCTATTTAGAGTTTTGAACATAATAATATTTTTCCAAACCGTCACGTGATCTTATTTTCGAGAAATAAGGATTTATTTATGACCATATTTCAACCTTATTTTGAATTATTCGTCACGTATTTAATTCAGACTTTCATGTAATGAGAAAAATGTCTTAAAAACACTTGAAGTGACCCTGGAATTTTTTGACGTAATTGAGTACTTTTTCAAATTACTGTATATTGATACTATTATTTTTTTTCAAAAGTACTCAAATCATGCGGGACCCCTTAAAAAATCGTAACGAATTTCTAAGCCTTTAAATGCATTACAGTATGGCCTCCAGTTTAAAATAGACATTTCCAGAAGTCATAGCTTCGAAATGCGATAACATAAGATGCGTAGCGAGAGACAAGGTGAGAAAAATCAATATTACCCATTGAGTTTTTTTTAATTTCAAGATTTCTGTTTGTATTATTTGTGAAATTGGCCTTGGTTAGATAGAGCATTTCTAGAATTCAACTTCCGAAAAATTAATTACTACTAGAATCATGAAAGTTTTGCGTAGGCGTAGGCGTGACTACGTCTCTGATTCTTAGAACAATAATATTGAACAAATAATTTTAGAGTCAATTACTAGAGAATTTTGCAGAAACATGATTAATTATTTTTAGACCATGCTGCTAGAAATCATTTGAAGTTTATATGAGGTAATTGCAAATATAAATTAAGGTTTAATTCATCTTATTTATTATACTTTTTTCGCAATTTCCCAAACTTTTTGTTTTCTTATCTTCATTAAATGCCTTTAAAATCGTTTTAAATTTTATTTTGTTATTTCATTGTATAGAAAATTGTCTGAATATTATTTTAAGCTATGGAAAAATGAATGTGATAATGAAACTTTTTGCTCTATGGCCGATTTAAAAGTGTGGCAACTAGTTGGCTAAAATCGAGTCTGGGTACAGATCATGTTGTCTAAAGTCTACGAGTTAAAAACATCGATACCCATTTTTGAGTTTTGAAATTCCTTATTTCAAATCGTCCATGTCATGACTCATGAGTCATGACATACATTTTAAGAAAAAATGTATAATAATTTATATAACGACATAGAGAGCCATGAGTCACGTTTTAAGTAGATTGACAAAAAAATTTTAGGAGGCGTTATATAAAACCGCTGATGGCCTTTCATATCAAACATTTTTTCCGAGTTTGATATTCAAACTTTGAATGATGATAAAATACTAGACTTCAAAATGTCCATATCTGGAAAATTTAAATTTATGGAGTTTTAGGTAAAATTTCAAAAAATATGACTCCGGAAGAAAATAAGCGTCCTACCTATTTGTGATAACGTTCTCAGAAACAATATTAAAACTGGAGAGCCTGCAGCTAAATTCGGTGTAAATAAACTAACATAAAAAACCTTTATTCTAGAAATTTAAATTAAAACCTACTCTCGTGCGGGGGGCGGGATATTGTATCAACTAGGGCAAAATCAAACGGACCAACCCACAAGGGAACCTCCCCATGATTTGGATATCGAAAATGATCCCTACTGCGCCTTTCTGTCCACGCCTACCTGTAGTGTAGGTAGTGACGTTCTGAATGGCTGGCCAGGCGTCATAGGTAGGCGTGGACAGAAAGGCGCAGTAGGGATCATTTTCGATATACAATTTGTATTACATGTAGTTAACTTCCGTAGTTAACATGGAGTTAAACGATACTATACAGTATAGACTATACTACTGTATAGTCTAATAGACTATAATACTCATCGTGGAAGGTGTTTTGCGCGGTCGATGATTCATGCGTGGGTTGGAGTTAAACAGACGCATCACTCAAACAGCGCCATGTTAACCCTAACCCGCGCTCAGAACAGAACCCATGATTACTACAGAACAAAAAACAAAAGAATGTCTGAAGTGGGATTCGAACCCACGCCTCCGAAGAGATTGGAGCCTTAATCCAACGCCTTAGACCGCTCGGCCATCCAGACATGATAATGTGTTTAATTTGATAAATATTTAAAATTCATCAAAAATTCACTTTTCATTAAATCGAAATTGCCGGAAACTTTTATAGTAATTGAGTCGAAAGTATCAAAACTTGAAAAATTATTTTTTTGAAGTAACGAAAAATAAAATTTTTAAATTCATGCAAAGTTGCAATTTTTAAATTATATTGTGGAGAATCCCAAATTGGGATTCCCAATTGGAGATTTATTATGTTATGGTCCTGTGATTTGAATCGCCAAAAAAACAATAGTGACTTTCTACTCCCATGCTTCCGCCCACGAGTTTTTACCTACATATTCAAAAATAAAAAACAAAAGCCGAAAAAAATATTGATTTTCGACCGGGGTAATTTCAAATTTAACCCGAATAACTAAATCGATTTTTCTTCAAAGAAATTGTTATTTTACAAAAAAAACGCGTAGGTTTCAGATACTGAGCAAAACAAATTTTGGACAGACGTCTCAAAATCTGTTTCGGAAAAAATAAAAGAAAAATTGTGAAACGAATAATTTGAGAGATGAAAATATCTGGATTGCTTTTAGCCTCTTTGGCTTACGGAAAAGTTACTTTTCCTGATTGGTTAAATAATGCTGAAAAACGTAAGTAACACAATTTCATGAAGGCCTCAATGGTCGGGATTTTTGGAAAATTATTTTGTTCGGCCCACTATGGCCCCCTATGATTATTTGCTCGATCATTTTTCGAAATGATTCAACGAAAGTATGATTTTTTCTTAAATTTTCAAGTACGACCCCTCGAAAAATTTGGGGATCGTTTTTTTTAATTTTTCAAAAACTGAGTTTTTTATCTTGCGGATTTCTCCTAGCACTTTTCAAAAGATAAAAAATATCTTGTGAACAAGATATGCTGGTAAATCGGCTTGGTCGGACCATAGCTCCGTGTGAGCGTATGTTTTTGTGAAAAAATTTTTTGGGATCGGAATCCGATCATCGTATGTTAATAACTTATTACTAATAAGTGAAAAAAAATATTTTTCGGCTTGAATGCATTCTGGCAATTATATTGGTTTTAGGTGTTGAAGCCTTGATCGAACATTTGGAACACGAAACATTTGATGAAATTGTCGAAAAAGTAAACAGTGCTAATTTATCATGGAAAGCTGGAAAGAATTTCAACTCAAACTACAAGCCTCAACATGTCGCAGGTGAAATTTCATTTTTATTGGGTTTTCTATAGTTGAAAATTCCAACTTGGAATCAATATCTTATACAATGGGGCCCACATGGGGGCTCTAACTAGAACAAAACTTTACTTTGTGGCTGTTTTTCGAAACATTTTTGACTTCAGTGTAATACACTGAGTGAATGCTGCATTACTATATTCGACTATATCGATTACGATGCTCGAGCCCATTTTTTTTTAAATAATGGGAAATGTTTTTTTGGGCTCAGGGATCGTAAGCGATTGTTTTTCTCGAATCTTTCAAAAAAATTGAAAGCTGCTTAAATCGCCTTATTTATTAAAATAAATTAATTTCGATACTAATCATTTTACATTACTTTTCCCACGGTTTGTTATGTTCACCTAAATTTTATTTAGGATATTTTTTATTTAATTACTCCCTTAATTATATGCCGCTAATATGCCTGTACGCCAGAAGTGCTCATTAAAATGGCGCGTTTTATTTTATGCTCTCGAACGCTCTCTCGACACGCCCCCACCTTCGATTTCCATCGAGTTGTCATGGACCGTACGCACTCTACAGTAACCAAATTCTAATCAAATCAAACTTAGGACTTTGCGGAACAATTTTGGGTGAAAATCGACTTCCAGTGAAAAAAACTTTGTTAAAATCCGATCTTTCCGATCTCCCTGTAAATTTCGATTCGAGAGAAGCGTGGCCAGAATGTCCTTCAATTTCCGAAGTGCGTGATCAAGGAAGTTGCGGTTCTTGCTGGGCATTTGGTGCTGCTGAAGCCATAACGGACAGAACTTGTATTGCCTCTGGTGCGCATTTTACTGAAGATCTTTCTTCAGAAGATTTGCTTTCTTGCTGTGGATACGTTTGTGGAAATGGATGCAATGGCGGTTTTCCTCAGGTTAGAACTTTATAAGATACTTTTTGTATAAGATAATAATTTGCGAATTTGTACCAGTTCGAGAACATCCCTAGACTTTAGCGCCATGGGTTACCCATGATGGGTAGGCTGTACGCCTGTTAATAAAAAAACTACCTAAGAAAGTTACATATGTACTATAGTAAACTAAAATTGATTAATTTTGTGGTCAAATTTGAATTAAAATGGGAAAAAGTTTAGTGTAAAACGAAATACAGCCAGCAGTTGTATATCATTTTTCTGTTCACAAAAGAAACGTTCTTCAAAGAAACGTATTACAGGGGGGGGCCGAAAGTTTTTTGTCCAAAAATTTGATTTTGATCTAGTATATCGAAGATAATACTCCGTCGTGCTTTTTCACTCACGCGTCGTAACTATGACGTCAGAGAAGATTATGACCAATAAAATCACACAATTCTTGAAATATGTTGACAATCGTGTGATTTGATTTGTCACTATGGTTTCTGACATCGCGTGAGTAAAAAAGCAGGCCGAAGTATAATCTTAGATATGTAAAAATATGGATCTTGTATTCTAAAATGTGAAAAAAAATAACTTGTACTTATTTTGATATTTCTAAAACCATAATACTGACGAAATCTATGAAAGTATTAGGAAAAATATGTTTTGGAATAAATTAGGAATTTAAATGGGAAAATTTTTCTGTAAAACACAAATCAAATACAGACAGCCTAATATCATGTTCTTGCAATAAAATTGTAATTGAAGTTTGATTTGTTTTTGAATCTGAAATGTAAAAATACAAAAAATTCACAAATTGATATTTCACAAACTATAATAATTCGAGAAAAATTTTTCTCCAATTCTACCTCTTGGGGCTTTCATTAATATAAGCAGAAGTTAAAAAATACCTCCAAAAACTTGTACGGTCCTAGAAGAAGTTCGAGAAATCTAGACCAAATGACGTCATAGGGGTGGTATTGTGCGGGGTGTAGAGCCAATAGGGTTAAATGTAATTTTCTTTTTTCTCGGACAACATTTAATAGGTAGTACAAGTCAGAGACAAATTGACTAACTGCAAAAACTTCTACCAGTTAGAGAGCGAGGACTGTAATGGATCTATTTTAGGCTGCTTGGGAATACTGGGTCCAAAATGGACTGGTCACCGGTGGTTTATATGGTGGCACTGGATGTCAGCCTTATGCTATCGAACCTTGTGAACATCATACTGAAGGCGATCGACCATCATGTACCGGAGAAGAAGGTTCTACTCCTAAATGCCAACATTATTGCGTAGGCGATTATCAGGGCGACTTTACTAAGGACAAGCATTTTGGAAAGGAAGCTTATCGGTGAGTCTTAAAAAATCCTTTAATTTTATTTTAAAAATAACTTGATCAGTAGTGTTGAAGTGGCAACGACTATGACATAAAACTACAAACCGCCTTTATTCTAGCCTGTACAGGGTGGTAAGATTTTTTTCCGCTCTTTGTTTCCAAACTGGTACACTTGATTTTCCGCCGTTTTTGATTTGGTTGAATCTGAGAAAGACGTAAGGTTTTCTCAGATTCAACCAATCAAAACGGGCGGAAATCAAGTGTAACCAGTTGGAAAAAAGAAAGGGAAAAATCTTACACCCTGTTAATATGTTTGGAAAAAAAATCGTAATCATATTTTCTGATTAAATTATCCATTGGCACTTCATTTTTATATACGATTTGAACTGAATTTGTAAATTCATTTTGAAACTCCAAATTGTTGAAATATGACTCTGTCTCATCTTAGAGTTTATCAAGATTTTCAAGTCATTTTTTATCTTCATTTCTTATAAAGATTTTGAAATCATTAGACTCAATTTTGAATAATTTTACATGAAATTGTGAAATATGACTCATGTAACATGAGTCATGTTTCATCTTTAAGATTTATTAGTATTTGAGGATAATTGTTGGAGTTATATTTGAACTTCATTTTTTTATAAAAAATTTGAAGTCAATTTGAAATCATTTTCCATAATTTGGTCTTAATTTTTTTTATAAATTTTTGAACTCAATTTGCAATAATTTTGACTTAATTTTAAATGAAATTGTGAAATATGACTCCTTAATTTTAAAAGTTTTATCAAGATTTTGGGTTAATTTTTGGGTCACATTTTTAGCGCGTTACATGTCGGAATTTCGGGCCCACTGACTCAACTATGTTCAAATCCGCTAATTGTCTGGTTTTGACTTTATTTCAACCTATTTAAAGGATTTCAATTCCCGTTTTATAAACAAATACTTAATTCTGGTTATAGAGATCAAAAACTGTATAATTCAAATTTGTCAAAATGGTCAAATTTTGCGAAATTCAGACGCTCAGACAAAATTATATCAGAATTAGCTGATTTTTTGCATGTGATTTTATTTTTGCCTATTTTAACTCGTAGAGTCTCGGCAAATAAATATTTTCTAGATTTTAAGTTAAATAATAAAGAAAAAACGGACTCTGCCAACTAGTTGGCTGAAAGTGACTTTACGAGTTAACGATAATTCCTGTTTTGAAATTTAATACTTATTTCTGGTTTCAGGTTCAACGTGTAGCACCCTAAATATTTTATCTTCAAATTTAATAAAGATTTTAATTTGTTATCATATTTCAGTTAAAACTTTTTTCTTGTATTTTAGCCTTCCATCCCGCGAGGCGTCAATCATGAAGGACATCATGGAACACGGTCCAGTAGAAGGTGCTTTCACCGTCTATGAAGATTTCCCAACCTATAAATCGGGAGTCTACGCTCACCACACTGGTACCGCCTTAGGAGGTCACGCTATAAGAGTTCTTGGTTGGGGAGAGGAAAATGGCGAAAAATACTGGCTATGCGGAAATTCGTGGAATAGCGATTGGGGAGATAACGGATTTTTCAAGATCAAACGAGGCACAAATGAATGTGGAATTGAAGGAGAAATGGTCGGAGGTGTTCCACAAGAATCCGAAATTATTAATCTTCTCTAGATGTTAAAAAACCTCTTGAAACCGCTGATATTATCTAAATGATAAAAAACTTAAAATTCTTTGAGTTCATAGTAAACTGTATTGATTCGTTATATGAAATTCAAACGGTAATAACAGGAATCGGATAATTTAGATTTTATTCTTCGAATTTATAAAAAATTTGATGAAGGTATCGTTTGCTTCTCTTTTTTAAATTCAAAATTGCATAAAAACGCAAAAAAAAGAACAATTTTTGTACTTCAAAAAAAAGGAAAAATTTTATGGTACTTTTCAAATGAATAATTTGTGTTCAGAATCATTTTTTATATAAAGTATTTCAATGCGAACGATACCCCCGACATACATTTTTTGTACTTTTCAAAGAATAAATTTAAATTCCGAATTATTTTTCTTTCAAATTTCGATGCAAAAGATATCCCCCCCATACAATTTGTCTATCACATGAAAGTATCAAATGCAAAATTTCCCAAATATAGTTTACAGCAATGTATGCTATTTTTGAAAGTTTCGACTTCATACATTTTACTATGGACCCTGGTTTCTGTACCTTATTGAAATTTAGATTACACTTTCTGCCTTTTTCGATTCAATTCTTTCTTGCAAAGGTATGAATATTCATTGTGTTCCCAGCACCACACATGTAATTTCCAAATAAAATTTATTATTGATCTATTTTGGTTTTTGCTTATTTAAAACTGAAAATCAGGGGTAAGGGCCAAATAAACGCGTGCGATTAAAAGCTTTATATTTATAGAGTCTTTTGAGGCCCCTTGGGCTTTTGGACCAGATTAATTCCGCCTAAAAATTAGAATGGTGGTAGTATCGCATCTCTCAGACGTAAAGTTCGGCGACTATAAGACTTCTAAGACCGGAAATGAAAAGTAATTTTTCACACATCCGAATTTTGACCAGCCGTTTTCCTGAAATCGGTACCACAGTGGATTTTTGCAAAATATAAGCTCTCAGAATAGTTACTTTAAATTTTGAACAAAAGTTACTTAAAAAATGTAGAAAAATCGGCTCGGCCGAATTAAAGCCCTGTGATAGCTTATATTTTTGCGTAAATAACTTCAGTGATCGAATGTGAAGTTAGTGGAGAAAATTACTTTTAATTTTTGGTCTTTGAAGTCTAGTCGCTGAACTTGCCGTCTGAGAGGTTCGAGACTATTAGCATTTAAAAATTTCGGGCGAATTAGTCTGGTTCAAATTTTTTGGAGAAATTTCCTCAAAAATAATCAAAGACTGGTCAAACGGCTCATACAAATAAAACCTCGAGTTTTAGAAAAAATACATGAAATTAAAAAATGTTCGATTTTTATGCCAAATTAAGTTGGAAAGGCTAATTCAAATAATTAATTAATTCAAACAACTTTAGTTTACGAAAACTCCAATAATTATTAATTTTCGTTATTTTAAGATAAAAATTCAAAATGTCGAAAATCGAACATTGGGTCGAAGATCGACTTTTTGAAATGACTGGAATGTCCGAAAGAGATGTTGTTCAGTTTTTGATCGGAATGGCAAAGGAAGCCAAAAATAAAGAAGCATGTTACAACAAAATACAAAAAACAGGAAAAGAATGCAAAATTCCGATTTTCTATAATTTTTTTTCATGATGATCACCACCCTTTTTATGACGATTGCCGGAATATCATACAATGTACTCCATATCCAGAAACGGGTTTACTGGATATTAACCGGAATGTAATTTTTGGTGGGTTCGAATCTCGGTGGTCCCACGCGTTTTCTTATGAACCCGAAACGCAAATTTCGACTTTATGTAAAAAAAAGTTTCTCGATATCGCCTAAAATGCTACAATTATTAAGGTATCTTTAGCATAGAAAATTCAAAAGTATCGTATATAAGAACAAAACGACATGTATACCGAGAAAGCTGAAAGGTTTTCTCTGTTCTTGATAAGAACTTCTTATAGACACAAAATAGTATTGAACCTTTTATTCTTCATTTAATGATGAACCGGAGCTTGAAATCGTCATGAAAGTAAATTCATTCTTTAAAAAAACTACCTTACGCAAAAAACTTAATGTCAAATGTGTCTATAAGGACAAAACAGTAAAAATTCACATTTTACAGATTGAGAAAAAATTATTTCTTCTGGTTTTTTATTTTTACTTCAGCCACAGTAACACAATGTGATAATAATTTCATATACAGTAGATAAGCTCTATAAGAACAGAATAAAGGAGTTCTGAATAGTTTGATATTTCCGAGTTTTGAACGTATTTTGTAGAAAATCATTTTTTTGCCATTTTTTCAGCTAATGACTGGAATTGTTCCCGAAAATTTGGTCACCCTATAAGGACGCACTTTCGAAATAAGATGGTCCTTATAAAACCACTCTACTGTTATAATTCAATTTTATTTCATTAGTTTTATATTCTGATAAAGGTACATTAGAAGTAGACGAATCGTTCACTGATGAGCTCTGGGAGCGTGTTCATGGCAAATTTGGCAAAAAGAAACGTCCCGCCGAAACCTCTGGAACTGCCGCTACCTCTAAAAAGGTTGAACCAGAACCAAAGAAGAAAAAAGAAAAGGCAAAAGCGAAAGACGATTCAGACTCGGACGAGTGGGAAAGAGAAGAAAAAAATCGAAAAAAGGATTTGGAAGAAAGAGATCAATTTGTAAACAGATTGAAAAAAAAAGATGACGATAAAACCAAACAGAAAGGGTACAAACAACCCGATTATGAAAGCTGTAAGTTTAACATATTTTCTAATTTCGATACAAAATTTTCCGGACAAAATTATATTGAAATTATTGTGAAAAAAATGACAAATAAAATTAAAGCCTTATTATGGGGGCTATGGGTGTAAACAATGTTGAAGGAGATTGTTTCTGTCTTTAGTATTTTTTTTCTCACTTATTCATATCTCATTTTTGGTTTATTGCTAACGTTTTCGTCAATTAAATACATTATCAGCAATATCTAACATTTAACGGTTTAACACAGAAAAACACATTAAAGTCAGCAGTTTCGGCCTTAAGGGGGTGGTCCGTCGTCATGTGTTAAGGGGTTTCGATAGCCAATGTGTCGCACAAGTAACAGAACGTCCGACCAACTTTTACCTCCTTTGATATATGTTAAACAAAAAATCTTGCATCTAAAACACTCCAAATTACGGATGGCTACGTTAATCAGAAAAACATGCTTACAAAGTGACCGGAATTAATTTTTTCAGAAATCGTATCTCCTTCCTGAGTTTCAACGGTTTAACATGATTCATGTTTAAATGTTAACCGACAGAACGTGAGCAGGACCCGCCAAGGTGAGTTTGTTGGAAAAATTATTAGAGTTGGCTTCAGAATCACCAAAAACATGTAATGTTTGACCCTATGTTTAAGCTAGACGCGAAAATTACAGTTTTTTGGCGGTCCTGCTTCACGTTCTGTCCGGTAATTTAAAACATGCAATCATTGTTGAACCTTGAAAACTAGGAGAGGAGATACATTTTGAAAAAATAATTCGCGTCACTTTTGTAAAGATCGTTTCTGATTGGACGAGCATCCGTTAATTTGGACTTGTTTCTAGGATGCAAAATTTCGTTTAAATATATCAAGGAGAGGTAAAAGTTGTTCCGACGATCTTGTACTTTTGCGACAGATTGGCTATTAATAAACCCTTAAAGATGTGGCCGACGACCTACCCCCTAAGACTAGAATTTTAAAAAAATTGGTTGCTTGTTATTCATATCTACTTCGTTATCGACCCATCCAGCCGAACTGGATACTTGGCCAATTTCTCCCAGCATTCTAACATACTTACACCACAACGCCCCTCACGGAGTTGTGGTCGAAAAATGTGAGTGGAATTCCTTAATAAACAAGGTGGGATTTTTTGCGCAATAATTTCTGCGATGAAATAATGAAATAAGGCTTCAAAAAAACGTTTGAATTTTTTGTTTCTTCGGATTTGGATAAATCCGGTTCTATAAAAATTTAAGTTAAAAAACATCTTAATTTTTAAAAATGAATAATTTCCATATTTCTTGAATAAATACGTCAAATTTATGAAAGAAGTACAATTCCTATACATAGACCCATCTTTCGCGACGGAAAACTCCCGTTAATTCTAAAAATCAAACTTATCCTTTAAATTTGAAATTAAAAGTTATATGGTGAGTTATTTACGCATTTATCCCCTTTTTACCCAGACGGTGTAGACAGCCACCAAATGGGTGAAAAAGCGGAAGTATCTAAACAAACATCTTTTCTGCACAATTTTACCCGGTAAAAAAATCACGTCTTTAGATTTTTCAGTAATTCCTGCCACGATTAGTCAGGAACGCTACACAACTTCTAACCTAATATATTTGACGTCGTTTTTTTTTACTTAGTGCCTAAATTGTTGCATTCGAATAGATTGAAAAAACTAGACGATCAGGATTGAAGTTGTATGATGAGCTCATCGAAACCAATGATTTGTATTACTAGATCTTTCTCGAGTCTGTGCAACTACACTTTACGCGGTATAACTCGGTTAACAAAGAATTAGCGGTTTCTCGAAAACTTTAATACATAGGAAGTTGATTTAATTGGAGGAGACTTGAAAGTTCTTTTGACGAATATTTCTGGGGTCAAACTTTTGTGAATATGAACCCCATAGGGGTCAAATCACAAAATGACTCATGAGGTCATGTACATATTACATGGAAGAATAATTTTCACTAGAATTCGAAATTCTGTCAAAAAACAAGCTTTTTTGGGACTGTATCTGACCCCAAAGATCAAAACCAAGGTTTTATTGGCTATTCCAAGTCTGCCTAGAACGGTAACGTCAAATTATTGTGACTTTGGACCAAAACTTCAAATTTTTTAGTGATTATTTTGAGAAGTCCAAATTTCATAAATATGCCCATGGGGTCAATATTACAAAACGAGGCCGAGAAGAGAGGGAATATTATGTTTCTTAAAATTTACTTTGTTGAAAATGAGCCCTCAAATCGTCGCCGGACTAAAAGGGGATTTTGATGTTTAAAATTTAATTTGTTAAAAAAATGAGCCCCAAAATCGGCCGATAAANATGTTTTTTAGCTCGTCTACAAATGGAGGAGGATTCCAGAAAACGAAAAGAACAAATCGAAGTTTTGCGTGAAAAATCTCGACGACAATATTTGGAAAAGCGAGAAGAAGATCAACTACTAGCTCTAGAAGCTGATTTAAAAGATGAAGAATATTTATTTGAAAGTGAAGAATTAACAGAAAAGGAAAGGCACAAGCTCAAATCGCAAAAAGAACTTTTAGCTATTGCAAAAGAATATCGAAATGTTCATGAACAGGTAATTAAAAAAATTTTGATAACAATTTCAGGACGATTTGGTCCGTTTTTGAGACACCTTAATTTTGCAAGTGAGATAGATGAAAGTTAACACGTACGTCTGAGAGCAGAGCCCGAATTATCTATTTCTGTTTTTACTGGTTTTTGACCCCTTTAAGAAACTTTTATAGAAATCTTAACAGAAATCTTAACAGAAGTTTTCGAGAAACCGTTTTCCCGGTGAAAAAACGGAAATCGAAAAATCGTGCTCTTGGAATTCCTACCGTATTCCTCGCCGCTAGACAACGTTGTTAAATTAGTTGACTCATGATTCTTTGAAATTTTGCTTTGCATGCAAGAAAATTACATAAAACTAAAAAGTTTAAATTATTAATGTACAATCCCATTTATCGGCTTTCGGCCGATTTGGAGCTCATTTTCTAAAATTTTAAATTATTTATGTAAAATACCGTTTATCGACCTTAAGCTCGATTTAAGAGTCCATTTTTGAAAAATTACAATTTTTAATGTAAATTCCCATTTTATCGGCCTTCGGCCTATTTGGTGCTCCTTTTCTTATAATTAAGATTATTAATCTAAAATCCCCTTTATTGCCCTTCGGCTGATTTTCAGAATATATATATATAATTATAAAATTATGATTTTAAATGGAAAATTGCCTTTTATCGGCCTTCCGCCTATTTGGGGCTCATTTTCTTCAAATTGAAATTATTAATGTAAAATGTATAATCCCATTTACATTTAAATTATTTTAATATTTCGAGGTCGGAAAGAGTTCACCAAAAAATAACTTTTAATTTCCATATTTTTTTAAAATATTAATATTCTTAGGATGAAGGACTTCGGTACAAAATGCCTGAGGATAAAGGCGGCAAAGCTGGTAAAATGAATGTCGAAAAAAATTATGAATTAGTTGATCAAATCTCTCTTGGAAAGCATAAGAATGAACAAGACAAATGGGAAGCTGAACATTATAATTCAACCAAATTTAAATTTGGAGCTGGAGATAAGTTCAAAGGCAAGAAAGAAAAAGAGGTAAAAAATCTTTAATTATTTCACTTTTTAGATATATCTACATTACTATTTTTTTTCGATATATCTTACTGATGTAAGATTATCCCCAGTGGCCGTCAATAAAAAATCCTTGGCGTTCTGGGGGTAATCGTCATCAAAACTTATTTTTTTTTCGTCATATCAGCGGTTCTCACAGATGAATTTTCTAAAACAAAAATAAATTGCTACTTTAAAAAAAAATTGAAGAAAAATCTTCGAATATTTTTGAAAAAAAATTTGGTCATTCTGAAGGAAAAAATAGACAAATTTTCGATGTTTAAAAATTTTTATTTCGTATCTGGAGAACACGAATAAAGCAATTTTATATTTGTGAGGCCTTGGTGGTGTTTTAAACCGGCAATTTAAGTGAAACCGATAATTTCAGCGGTAAAAATTGTGCTGCCGATTTTCCCCTGTTTTTTGGTTGATAAAAAAATCGGGAGCACAATTTAACTTGGAAACATCCCTATGTTTACCGCTGAAATAACCGGTTTTAACTTCAAGTTGCCGGTGTCAAACACTCATAGTCAAAAAAAAAATTAGGCCGGTTTGCTTCCTAGTGCAATAGAAAAATATGCTTATTTACGGAATGTGGAAAATTTCGATATCGGAAAATTTCCACATATTATAATATGTAAGTTACATAACGTAACATTTATAATTGTTAAAAAAAGTATTTATAAATAAATTTTAAAATAATTTGTGTACTTATTTACTCCCATTAGTATGATTTGGTGGTAGATGATGATATGATTGATTTTGTCCAAGCTTTTACAATCAGTGGCGAAAACTTAAAGGGTGATGAAGGCCCTCAAATGACAGAAACTGAGAAAAAACGGCAAACCATGAAGGAAGTCCGAGAATCACTTCCAATATATTTCTATAGGGAACAATTACTAGAAGCTATTAACGAACATCAAGTTTTGATTATTGAAGGAGAAACTGGTTCAGGAAAAACTACACAATTACCACAATATTTATATGAATCTGGTTATTGTAAAGGAAATGGTTTATATATAATAAAAAATTTGAAGTTTTATAAGATGAATATTCAAAATATTTTTTACAAATTATGAAATGTTAAAATGACGCTTTTTTACCCAATATATTTAGGTAGCTTTTTTTTTAATGGGGCCCACCCTACTCAGTCATTTTTCTCGAAGACCATACCAGATATGAACAAACGGTTTTCTGCTATGTGTAGCCAAGTAAATTTGTGGCGCTAAAAATTTTTTGTTTTTTTCATGGTCAACCGGTTCACCGGTAATTGATGTTCCAAAACCGGTAAATATTTTTTCCAAGAAAATCAAGCAATNATTGCTTGATTTTCTTGGAAAAAATATTTACCGGTTTTGGAACATCAATTACCGGTGAACCGGTTGACCATGAAAAAAACAAAAAATTTTTAGCGCCACAAATTTACTTGGCTACACATAGCAGAAAACCGTTTGTTCATATCTGGTATGGTCTTCGAGAAAAATGACTGAGTAGGGTGGGCCCCATTAAAAAAAAAGCTACCTTATCCATGTGGTTTTCAAATGATTTTTTAAAGAAGGCTTTCTAAAAATCAAGTTTTGTCGAAATGATTTTTGAGATAACATCTCTGAGTTCACTTTTAAACACACGCTCACAATTTAATAGGGAAGAAAAAGTGAAATATAAAATTTATTTGAAAATTGTCATTATGAAAAATTCAAAAAACCGTTGATTTGTAATTTTCTAAAAAGGTAATTTTGAATACTGTTGATTTTGGTCAAGCGGAAAAACGGGCGAAACATACCAATTTTTCTGAAAATCCAAAAAAAAATTAGTCTAAGCGGACAAAACGGAAATTCCAATGACCATAAAGATGAAGCGGACAAAACTGGATTTCAAATTCTGGTGAAAACCCACATTATTTGGAAAAGCTTTATTTTGAATATTTTGAAAAAAATAATATTTAGAAAGCGACATTTTTAAAAGTTGAAAAAATGTGGATTAGAAAATTTGGCGAAAAAAAGTTTCGAAAATTTGAAAAAATTTTGGAAAATCGTCTTTTTGAAAATAATAAATATTAAAATTAGGCAAAACAGAAATTTAAGAAATTTAAAATAAAAGTTATTTCGAAAACAAGCCTATTATATAAATTGCACAATCACGACATTGTGTGACTTATAATTATAAGATAGCATTTGATATCCACTGGTAGATACTGTAAAATGTATTTTGCTTGAAATATGACCCCTCGAAAAGATGGCATGAAAGTAGGATGTACTCAGCCTCGACGAGTTGCTGCCATGAGTGTATCTGCTCGTGTTGCTGATGAAATTGGAATTAAATTGGGAACAGAAGTCGGCTACAGTATTCGATTTGAAGATTGTACTTCTGATAGGAAAGGATTAAATATCAATGAGTCATTTTTCAAAAAAAATATAGTTTCCAAAATCTAGCTCAAAAATAAGAGCTCGTAAGATTTATTCGAATTGTTTTCTGTATAAGACCCGAACATTTGAAGAAAATCTAAATGACCTCTCAGCAGTGTCTGATTTAATTTTTGATCATTTATCAGATTTCTGAGCTAAAACTAGATCTTCACCCAAGTTTTCAAGTGAATTCACTATTCCATGGAAAGATAGCCAAATCATGTAATATAAGTAGGGAGCGTACCGGCAAACTTTCTGACTAAACCATAACAGTTGACTAAAATTATTTGAGCTTACATGGTAAATATACCCGAAGGAAAATGATTCTGAGCATTTAAAAAACTTTTTGAGCCCTCTAGTGGCCAGAAAATGAGTTACCAAAATCACTTTTTTATAACTAAATTGATATTTAAGAATATTTTTCATTTTTAACTTATTTATAAATACTAGGGCCTTACTCACCAAACAATTTGCTTGTTTTCTAAAATAAAAATTTTTAAAAAAAATTCGGAAAACTTTTGAAAAAAAAAGTCATTTTTTTGAGAAAGTTCCTGGAAATTCTGACTAAGATGATTAAAAAATTATAGCTGCGCGCCCCAGCGCGTGCCCATATTTGGCATGGCAGTGTAAAATTATCCATAGATTACGACTCACATAGTGGCTTAGGTCCGCGGACCTCCGCGCTATATGAAACCGGCGATTTAAATTTAAAACCGGTATTTTCACCGGTAAAAATACCGGCAAAAAATAAAAAAAATGTTTTTTATTTTATTTTCAAATTATACGCCGTAATTTTTTTCACGTTTTTGCTTAACCCCCTAATTCAAAAGTTAGATTTTAGCCCGGTTCGCTCCCTAAATATGAGTCATATTATATGACCCCTGAGCGGTGTCAGATTTAATTTATGATGATTTTTCGGAGTCTTTCATGTAACTGATAAAATCCTTGTTAGAACTGTATTAAAATATATGACAGATGGTATGCTTTTGCGTGAGTTTTTGAACGAACCCGATTTGGCCTCCTATTCTGTTATCATCGTAGACGAAGCTCACGAACGGACACTTCATACAGATATTTTATTTGGACTAGTTAAAGATATTGCCCGATTCCGTCCCGATCTCAAGGTCCTCATTGCATCCGCTACTCTTGATGCCGAAAAATTTTCCAGTTTTTTCGATGATGCCCCAATTTTCAGAATTCCTGGTCGAAGATATCCTGTAACTACTTATTATACAAAAGCACCAGAAGCAGATTATATTGAGGCGACAGTGGTTTCGGTTATGCAGATTCATGTTACGCAACCACTTGGGGATATTTTGGTATTTTTAACTGGTCAAGAAGAAATCGAAAAAGTTTGCGAAGGAAACGATCTGCAAAATTTTCAATATTTAATTTTAAAATAATTTGGAAAATATTTGAAAAAATTGACATTTTAAAAACAATCGAAAATTTTTTTGGCTTTTTAATATATTTGAATTTTCAAAAATATGTGACATTTAAAATTTTCTGACATTTTGAAAATAGTTGAAAAAAAATGATGACAATTTGAAAGTGTCTAGGGTCAGGCCACTGCAGTCCTCAAGAACAAAGTTGCTTCAATTTTGAATAAACATATGTCTGGGAAATTTTTGAAAATATTTGATTATTTGAACAAATACGGTATACCATATGTTCAATAATATTTGTGATGATGCTGTCTCTAATGAGAGCAAATCAGGATGCGTATGATCAGTTACATTCTAAAGCCTCCATAGAAAGCAAAAACATTATATTCTGTATAAAGTTTTGAAAAGGTGTCATTTTGAAAATTATCATACGTGTAGAAAAATATGGCATTCTGAAAATATGTAACATTTTAAAAATATGTTACAGTTTTGAAATATGTGATATTTTGAAATATATGACATTTTGAAATTTTTAACCCTTAAAAAATTACGAAAATATGAAACAATTTTAGAACTAAATTTGCAATCTTCAATAGATTTAACAGAAAGAGTCCGAAAACTAGGAAAGAAAATCAAAGAACTGGTCGTACTCCCTATTTATGCAAATTTACCCTCTGACCAACAAGCTAGAATTTTCGAACCAACACCACCTGGTGCTCGAAAAGTTGTCGTTGCTACAAATATTGCAGAAACAAGTTTGACAATTGATGGAATTTGTTTTGTTATAGATCCAGGGTTTTCGAAACAAAAGTCGTTTAACGCAAGAACTGGCATGGAATCTTTAGGTATTATTTTCGGAAATTATAATCTTGATCTTTTCAATCACTTATTTACGATTATCTATGTTTTTTTAATCATTTGACATTTTGAAGAAATATCTTAAAAGATTTGTGACACATTCGAAATTGTCTACAAATTTACCAAATATGTGACGTTTTGAATGTCTTCAAATTTCGTAACTAACATACATTTTAGAAATATTTTAGATTTTGAAAATATGTGACATTTCGAAAATATTTTATATTTCGAGTATAACATTTTTACAATTTGTTAATTGTCAAATTTATTCATTAATTATTCTTTTGCATTTTCAGTTTCATAAATAATTCAATTTTGAAATATTTATTTATTCGTAATTATTTTAAAAATTTGTATTTACAAAGCCTTTAGGCTTTGGCAAGATTTAAGTTTAGCGAATTAAAAAAAAATCAAAGGCTTTTGTATGTTTTCGGAAATGCGTACCTTCCGATTCAAGACATTTCAAATGTTTCCCCAGAGTCCAATTGCACCTCTTTGCAAGCACCACCCAACGTTTGCCCTGCCCTTCGCTATACTTCTAACATATTGTCGGATATGTGATATTTGGAAATTATATGACATTTTGAAAATACGGTACAAATCTAAAATCTCTTACATGTCGATAAATGACATTTTGACAATTGTGATTATTTCTAATTATATTCTTATTATTTAATCGTTATTTTTTTCGTTGCATTTTTAAATTATTTGATTCACAAATGCAAAAAAATAAATAACGAATAAATAATTTGAAAATTGTCGATATATCACATATTTAAAAATGTCACATAATAATCATCAAACACTATTATCTAAAATTATTTCAGTGGTTCAACCCGCATCTAAGGCTTCCGCGAACCAAAGAGCTGGTCGTGCCGGTCGAGTTGCTCCAGGAAAATGTTTTCGATTGTACACTGCCTATGCTTTTAAACACGAATTGGAAGAAAATACTGTTCCCGAAATTCAAAGAACCAATTTAGCAAATGTTGTTTTAATGTTGAAATCTCTCGGAATTAATGTTTAGGGTTCAATATAAGAAAAACTGATTTTAACTCTGTGGTGCACATGATCAAATGAATAGTGCTCATTAAAAACTTTTCTGGTCACATCTCTGTGACGATCTTTTCAAAATGTTAAATGATTATTTTCGGTTTATGTGGGTTTAATTTACCAACCAGTGCTAGCAAACTTTTGGGAATATTCTTTAATCATTGAAAGTTTCTAATTGTGAGCTCTTTACCACCACTTGCGGCCATTTTTTAAAATGAGCTCTACCGAAATTGTATTTTAATTTATTTAACCCTACCAAAGATTTGATTAATTTTGATTTTATGGATCCGCCACCTCATGAATGTTTGTCCCTAGCTCTTGAACAATTATATGCATTAGGGGCTTTGAATCATCTAGGAGAATTAACGAAGGTAAATAAATGAAGCAGCTGTTTTTGAAGAAACAGCAGAATTTTTGTCGAACCAGTTTTGTAAGAAAACATAGAAATTTTGAAAAAATGTTTTGGCAAAAATTAATTTGAAGAAATATGTTATAACAATACTAAGTAAGGAAATTTTTTACAGATCTTCTCAAAAATCGACTTCATTCTAGTTGATATGAGAATATTGCTTTTCGGGTAAAAAATGGTTCGGAAACTGTGGGATTTTTTTAAAATGTCCGAATCGGCCACAGATCGATTTATAAACTCATGCTGACCAGGGTGGGTTGCATTAAAAAAATCTACCTTACAGTTTGACTTCAATGCCTTCAATATTTCTAGAACCATAATGTATACGAAATATCCCTAATAATTACTTTATTATAAAGCACCAGAATATATTAATTTTGGCCTTTTAATTTATGTCGAAAAGACGTAGCTTCCGTCAAAAACCTTCTTGATCTATAGCGTAAGGTGGGAACGGGCAAACTTTCTTTAATATGATTGAAAAATGTTTAAGCCTTAAAGCCATTCCTACCTTACTGCTAGGCGCCATTTAAAAATGGCGGAAAATAGAAAGTTATTTTAAAAAGCTTGGGCGTCGAATGGCTGAATTTCCTGCTGATCCCATGTTATCAAAATCTCTTATTGCTTCTGAGAAGTATAAATGTAGCGAAGATGTTTTGACGATTATTGCTATGTTATCGGCTGGTGGCGCCATTTTTCATCGACCAAAAGATAGACAAGTTCACGCAGACAATGCGCATAAAAACTTTTGGGCAAAAGCAGGTGACCATCTGACTTTGAAGAATGTCTATGACCACTGGGTGGAGTCAGATTATAGGAAGGGGTCACATTTTTCAATTTTTTACTATTAATGAAATTATTAAAAAATAATTTCGAAAATATGTAACATTTCGAAAATATGAAAGATTTTTGATAATTATCATATTTATGAAAGATTTTGAAAATATAAAACATTTTGAAAATATGCAACATTTTGAAAATATGAAACATCTTGATAATATGAAACATCTTGAAAATATAAAAATTTGAACATTATGCAACATTTTTGAAAATATGAAACATTCTTGATAATATGAAACATTTTGAAAATATGCAACAGTTTGGAAATATGAAACATCTTGATAATATGAAACATCTTGAAAATATGAAACATTTTGAAATGTGGAACATTCCGAAAGTGAAGTAGTAATTTAGTTGACATTTCGAAAATATGAAAAATTTAATTTTTTGAAGATATGTCACATTTCGAAAATATATAACATTTTTAAATTATCTAACATTTTGAAAATATGTAACATTTCTAAAAACTTTTTTGTATTCAGTTTATCAAAAATGAGCCTTTTTCAGTATTCAATGGTGTTTTGAAAATTATGTTCAACATCGAATGATGAAACGGGCTCGGGATGTTCGTGATCAATTGGAAGGTCTGATGGAAAGAGTAGAGATTGAAATGCTGAAATCTGAGGATGATGTTGCGATAAGAAAAGCTATCACAGCAGGTTTCTTTTACCACACTGCCAAACTGAGTAAAGGGGGATATAAAACTGTGAAGGTAAGATATGAGAAAATTTTGAAATCAAACAAATATGTCATTTTTTTTTAAATATTTGAAAATTTTGACAGTTGAAACTTATGACACTAGCTTATGAAAAATATGTGACATTTTATAACAATGTTACGTTTCCAAAATATGTGAAGATAGGCGGTTATTTTCGCATATTTTCACACATTTTTGAAATGTAAAATAGTTATAATAGATAAATTATCAATTTATATATATCTGCCCGGCGGGGGTACTTTTAGCTTAGAAAACTTTTTTAAGAAGACCCTAGAGTTTGTCGTTGCCATTTGAGAATGGAACAATTTATTCGCGAACGGGTTTTGCATCCAAAAGCCAAGGAAAAATTGACCGGTAAAAATTGAAAAATGTCGATTTTGAGAAAACTGTTAATCTTTTGAAATTTAGTTGGCAATTTTTCTTTTGTAATTTGACACCTCTTATTATATATTGAAAAAAATGAAAAAAGGGTGTAATTTACCCTCTAAGGGGTGTCATATGACAAAACAATATTGCTAGATATTTTATCTTTAAAAAGGTATATTTTCAAGTCCATAGGTCTACCGGCCTAAAATATAAACAAAACTAGTAGGGTGTTCTAAAAAAAAGTCACCTCATAAAATTTTGTGGATCACCTTATAAATATGTTTTTTAAAGCATCAACAAGCTGTCCATGTCCATCCAAATTCATGCTTATTTGAAGAAACGCCACGATGGGTAATTTATCATGAATTATGTTTCACATCCAAAGAATATATGCGACAGTTGATAGAAATTGAAGGAAAATGGTTATTAGAAGTTGCTCCTCATTATTACAAAGAAAAAGAGATTCAAGATTCTACAACAAAAAAGATGCCCAAAAATATGGGAAAAGCTGCAGGGACGGTATAAACCAAATTTTCTAAGTAGAAAACTGTGGTTTATGGTGAAGAGATCTTTAGCATGGATTTATAAAATTGCATCAAAAATGCAAAATAAAGGTTTTTTATTCCTTCCATGCTAAAAATACCGCCGCCTGTTTTTCACTACACTTTCACTACTGTACTAAAAATTCAATTTTTTTCTAGAATTAATTTATTGATCACTGCCCTATCCTCTACTGTTAAAAGAAGTCAGCAAAATTATTCACGGCATATTTCGTTATTGAATTGTATGGCAAAAATAGCGTGACCTAGGCTGGGGTGATTTTTTGCCAAAATGTTTAATGTGCTTCTTTTGATATCATGGAATAAAAAAACGTCGACTTTTTTCCAAAGTCAAGCTTTTTTTAAAGGGTTATGTAACATAACTTATGTTCTTGGGTATTTCAAAAAAGTAACTTAAGTTATATTTTTGGATAGTTTTCTGGTCCAATATAGCATAAATAATATAGGGTTCGGACTGGGAGCACCAGGGGCCAAAGTAAAACTGATGTGAGTATGAAATTACACTCCTAAAGTAGGTTTCAAAATTTGCAATTTAGCCTTAATTTTTATCTTTTTTATATAAATTAAACCAATTTTATCAATTTTCTAAGGACAGGAAAAGTGCAACATTATAAAAAATCGAAATTTTTGAATAAAATCTTGGAAATTTTTTGGAACATAAATTTCACTAAAATAGGATATATAATATATCACATATCAAAATCCCACGACATTTTAAGGCCCGGCGTTGCGCTTTCGCCTTTGAAGAATGAGAGCTTCGGAAATAACGGCGTTGACAAATAAGGACTTCAAAAATAAGGGTCAAATGCGAACGCCGGGCATAAGTGTCCCCTTCTTAGATATATTTATAAAAAAATAAACATTTGCCTGAACTCATAGGAAATTCGCCTATAATTTTACTGACACTTAAATAATTTTATCCAGAAAAAGCCCGACTTTGACCGTGAAAATTATTTTTAACTGATTTTAGAAAAATGTCGGCGATTGCGGACAAAACCGCAGAAGAGTCTGAAATGGTAGTCAAGAGACTAAACGAATCCGATTCCAATCTTAACGATTTTATGCATGACGATTTCAAAACGGACACTTATGCAATGCAAATTGTGAAATCAAGTGTAGTTGCTGATGTTCTAGAACAATTAAATGGCTCTATTAATTTGTTGAATAATGAATTACATCAACAAATTAGGTAAAATGATATAGGACCTGACATTATCATGTAACAGCACTTTATTTTTTTCAAAGTGCTATTTTTTGATGAAAAAAATAAGTTTGTGGAAGATGGTTTCTTAATTCTTTGTGGCGGTTGAAAATGGAGGTATACTAGCACTTCCACGATTAATATCGACTTATAGAATAATGGGGTGGATGGTTCTGAAATTTCTTGGGGTGTAATAATATATTAAAAATTGGAAAAAAAAAAAATTATGAAAAAAATATGCTCACCACAAAAAGCGCAATTAAACATTTCACATAAATCCCATACATTTGAAAATCAACCCCTAACTTGGTCGATTTGGCCGAAAATTGAATGGTGGAAGTGCTAGTATGACCGTATACGGTTTATACTATTTGCGTCGGGATTTTTTCCCTATCTTTTGCTATGAAATTGCGTAGGCGTTTAAACCTCTTCTTATAAACGAATATAAATGTAAAATTGAAATATGGGTTGTGTTGAATCAACACTGTTGATATCACAAACATTGTCAGAAAATACCTTTTATAATTATATTGTTGTCAATGCAAAAATAAATTTTCAAACATTTAGAACATATTCTAGAAATTTTCATAGAAACTGTTTTTCGGATTAGTTTAGTTTTGCAGATAAATCTCCCGTACTGACCCTAGGTATACTCATTTTCACCGCCACAAAAATTAGAAACCATCTTTTCAAACTTATTTTTTCATCAAAAAATAGCACTTTGAAAAAATAAAGTGGGGTTCAACCCTAGTTCTAAGAAATACACGTATTAAATATTTTTCCGCCTATATTCTCTATATATATATTTTCTCTATAGTTAAAGATAGGCTTTTTAAAAACGAAAAAATTCCCGACGAAAATAGTATGCCTCGGTCAAAATACCGGTCATTGAGGTCATTCATATTTCAATGATATGTTTTTATGAATCAGAAAATTTTGAAATTTTTGGCCATAATATAGTTTTTCAAGCTTCATAATACTGCAGACGCGTTTTTTTTATGTCAGTTTTCAGTGAAAATTATCGGTTACACGTGCAAAATATCAAAAATTACTTTAAAAAAAAAATTGAAAAAACGACTCGGCATGCCGCGGCAGTGCAATGTAGCTTGATAAGTTATCTTATGACCTCAAAAAGATCGTATGTAGCAGTTCCGATCTCACCGACATTTTGGCGGCTTTACAAAAATCTATTTTACAATTAATTGTATATTAAATAAATAATATTAAAATAATATTTGGTATTCAGCACTCGTCATGAGGATTTATTGGCTCAAACAACTGGAATCGAATCTCTTGAATCGGTTTTGGATGTAATGACCTCTAGAATTTCATCATTGAAAGATTTAATTTCTAGAATTTCAACCAGAATAAATGATCCCTTTCAAAAGTTGGAATCTAGAACAATTCAATTAGCAAGACTTCAGGTAATTGCAAAAAATAGAAAAAACTTTAACTCAACCCCTACCTGCGCATCTGTGTTTAGAAAATAAATATTTAATTTGAAAATAGGACCCTTTTTTGGTAATTATGAAAGTTGAAATTTATCTGAGAGTCGAAAAACGGATCGAAAAGATAATTTTTGTGTGAAGTTAAAAATATTGTCAACCAAAAAATTCGAGAAATTTTCATCCAAGCAAAAAAGTTTGAGTAATTTGGTATCAGAAAAATGGGCTGAAGGTCATGTTATGTGTTAATGGTACTATATTTACCGATTATAACTTTTGAGAGTCTCCTGGAACATATTTACTAGTTTTCTTATTTTTCAGTTTTGCCCACGCATCAAGGTTTGAACTTGAAGCATTCAATTTCAGATTTTCTAGACTTTTATTTCCCCACAAAGTTAACTTTTAATTATTTATAAATATTTGAATTTCAAGGATGGTACCGATTTGTTACGCCGTTTGATTCGATTATTTTATTTGACAAAACGACTACGTTCCCAAATGGCTAATGGTACAAAAGAAATTACAAAAGCTGCTCAAACATTAAATGAGCTCGATTTTCTAGAACACGATGGTAATGATTTGAGTGGAATAGATTTTATTGTCGACGACCTGGAATTTATTAGAAAATCTAGAAATGATCTTGATAAAGAAGCTCATAGATTACTGGAAAAGGGTGTCAATTCAGACAACACATCGCATATTAAAAGAAGAGATTCCGTTGCAAGCTAAATTCAAAAAACGTTTCAACCTGAAAACCCGCATATTCAAAATTAAATTTTTTCAAGCTCCGAAGTTTCAAAGTGCGAGAGCCTTAATTCTAGAGATCAAAAAATCTTATAAACATTTTATTTACAATTTTTAATAAAGATTATTGTGAAATAATATGAATATTTGTATCATTTCTGTTTGCTTACTTGGAAGCATGATTGATTGGCGATAGAAGATTGTTGAGCGAAGTTGAAATGTACGCTAATCGGAAGGAAGCAATTGATTCACGTAAATCAACTTCTGGGTTTAATCGATTGTCACCGAAGTCGCCTAAAACATTCTTGCATTTTTTTTAGCCAGCAAGCTCTTACTTTGCATCTCTTAGAGCTGGTTAACTGAAGTCATAAAAATTATGACCTGACAATTATTTTTTTGCATAAATTTCAAAAACAAAAAAAATCCTGAGTCGTGAAATGACCAGAAAAAAATCTATACAAGATGACCGCAAAAAAAACAATACCCAATTTGACTTTTAAAACTCCTAATTTGAAATTTTTTTTATTTTTGATGAAACAAGGTTTGACCACCTGTTGGGGTCAATTAACAATGTTACAAATTTGACCCCAGAAAATTCGCTGGAAATTTCAAGTCTCCTCATACTAAAATCAAGGTCCTAAGCTATAATCCTCACCGACGCAGAAATTTGAATTTATCAAAGACGCGAAATAAAATTGACGTCCGGCAATATATCGATCATGATACACGAGTAACTTATCTTTTATTCCCTATCTTTAAAAGCAAATGAAGATTTAAGTTACTCGGGCATCATGATGGTTATTGTTTTATGGGTTTCCGAATACTTGAAGGACAGAAAACCTGCGTTTGTTCTAAAAAAAACCACCATATAGTTTTCGGAACCGATATTTTTTCTTTTAATCGGCTATACGGTACCCGGTTATGGTACTGGTCCAGACTTTCAGTTGATAAGTTAGTTTTAAGTACCAGCTTCTCGAATGAGCCATCATACAACTTCATTCTTGTCTAGTTTTTCAATTCATTCCATGCAACAAAAGTGTTAGTAAAAAAACACGTCATTGCCACCGCGTTGGTTAAGGTTACCTTTCTCAGATTCAGCTTCAACCAAAGCAGTTCCGGCAAACATAAGATTAAATCCTTCTTTATTTTGCGCACTTTTTCCCATAAATCAAAATAACTTTTAGCAATTTGGATATTCTGAAATAATAAAATCAGACTTAGTACTGGTGTTTTTAACACGCGGCGTGTAAAACGTTTATTTTATTACGAAAATATTTTTTAGATAAGATAATTTACCTTGTTCAAATGCAGATTTAATAATATGATTATATTGTGCGCTTTTTTCAATTGTTTTTGAATCATGACTGAACTAAATTTCTCCAAAATTTCAAACTGAGATTTTCTCCCCTCATTTTTTGCTATCCGCATCGGCAAACCAGAATCTGTGTCAAGGGTCACGTTCTTAACCAAAACTCTTTGATGCTGCTGAACGTTACATACGGATAAAAGATGATCAACGCATTTCTCTAAAGCACCAAAAATTTACCTAACCGATGCAGAATGTAATATGTTATGGGTAACTTTTTCACTATGTTTTACCTTCAGAAATGATCATCTTTATGGTTTAAAAGCTTTCACTTTAACTCATAGGTAAAAGAATTTTAATAATGTACTGCGAGATTAAGGGACTACTAAAAAGTGTGTCTAAACTGATAATTAAGTATATACTTAAGGTAATTTTTTAATACGCGAACAGATCGTTGACTATGCCAACAAAAACGAACGTCTATGAGATGATCACAAAACTTTTCATCCAACTGGAACTAAAAAAGCTCAGACCAAATTTTTTGATATGTTTTTTGCTTTACCGGTAATTCTCGGTTTGTGCACCGAGATATATTTGCGATTCTGCTAAATAAAATTTATAATTACACACAAACCACTGCAAAACATGTTATATCGTTTAAATTTATAGAGAATTCATCGAAGAATTAAATTTGTCATTATGAAATTTATTTTTCAGGCCATAGTCTTAGATTTCTTATAGTTTCATTTCATAGCCATATTGGGCCATCCGGTCTATTGAAAATATAAATTTTGAAAAAAAATCTCGAAAATATTTCGAAAAATTAAAAAAATTGACAAATAAATTCCCATAAACAAAATTCTCATTGGAATTAAAAACTAGAAAAGTATCGAAAAAAAAGTTTCGGGAGAATTTTGCCGGATTTTAAGATTTTCTGTTTAAATTCTCAATTTTTCATCGGGCCTTATCTCTCCTCGATCTAAGATTATTTTAATTGAAAGAATGAGTTCATTTAGACCACAGAGAAATAATTGGTCCATAGTCTGGTCCATAGGCGGAAGATTCACGTAATCAAAATCGTTATTTATTAAAATATTTTCGTTGGGGTGATTTTCATAAAAATAATTAAATCTGGATGTACTGTGAGATCTTTATTAATTTAAAATCCCCGAAATTTACCATTATTTTGTGTGAAATTTTTTATACACACAATAAATATTTATTAAAACCTTCAAATTTCACTTGATTTCCAATGTTCAAATTAGCTTTTCCAGGACGCCCTCTGTCTATGTAAGAACATGGGTTAATAATCGAATATCTTACGCTTCCTGGATACTTTTTTCGCCATTTATGGTCGCTTCATCAAAACCCGATTCACTGCTCTCCGAAAGCAACCAAGATTATAGAAAACCTGAATTAACAATTTAGATTTGGAAATTTGAGAAAATATGTATTATAGGGGGTACCCGTTGGCATTTTTTTAAATTGACTTAAATTATTTTTCGACACAGCTCAAAATAATTTATAATAGATTGATGTAATTTCTTTAGAAGCTTAATAGTTTATCTATCATGATGCAGACTTTTTTGAGGTTACAAAATTAGTGGCGTGATAAAGAATTGGAATAAAATATTCCAGATTATATCAGTAACTGAGAGATGAGATATTGATGTTCGTTAATTTAGAACTGCCCTTTCAAAACCCGACTAACATAGCAATGAGAACAACTGAATATACCAAACAAATCTTCTCCAAAATTTTCTCAACTTGAGAAAAATCTGGAATATTGAAAAATAAAATTAGGCTGTTCTTTTTTCAGCAACAAATTGATTTTTGCACGGAGTTTTCCTCAGAGATGGAATGAACCGGATTTCGAAAAATCTTCAAAAGATCGTGATAGGAAAGGTTGCGATACGAAAGGTTTCGCCAAAACGCTCGTTCCCGTCGTCGTATCGAAATCTTCTAATCACGTCTTCTGAAATTTTCGACATGGTCATCCACTCTAAGAAAAACTCCTGCAAAAATCAATTGTGCTTGAAAAAAAACACAGCCAGAGTAATAATGTACGGCGCTGAAAAATTGTATTCGAGCTAACTGGTGAATATAGGGAATTTTTAGGATTCTATGCGTCGATGGATTTGTTTGTAATTGGTCAAAATCAATAATGACCACACAAATTATTTTTAAAATACGAATTTTGCACTTTTATAACCAGTTAAAATTTGACTCAACAGTCAAGTTTCATGCAGACGGTACACCCTTTAAGGGTATCCGGTTCCTGACATCTCTGCAGTTATTATCCATCAAAAAGCACCAAATCAATTACGTTTTATGTTTTAAAAAGCACAACACAACCCGAAAAGAACAAAAAAATTTTGAGCGTTTCGATTTTTTTCTGAGTTTTTTTCAAAATAAGTACAGAAAAATAGTTTCAATTTGAGTCCTAAAACTTCAAAATTTCGGCTTGACGTGACCAACTTCTCTTCAGTGTTTCCCCTTCGTTTTGTAGGTCCATTTTTTTCGGAATTTTTCACGTGACCTTGAAAATTCATATTTTGATTTGGTGGTCGGAAATCTGAAAAAAAAAGGCTCCTCAAGAAGTTTCTATTTTTCGAGCTAACCGTTTGCATAAAATTCGAGTTGAATTTGAAACTTTAAGCCTAGGAGATGAAATAAGATTCCCGGATGAACAAAGTACAAAAAAACGGTGGTTATCGGTAGAAATTATTTCTAAAATAATACAGCACTTATCGACAAAAGGCGTCCTCAAGAAGTTTGTAAAATACTCAATTATACAGATTATTATATTTTTCTATCAAAGATAGTTTTATTTGACGTTTCGGCTAAACAGCCATTACAGGTAGAGAAAGGAGTGCACAGAATATCGAAAGTGATTTATTTTACGCGCGAGATCAGTTTACCAATGTTTTCGAATTACATTTTGAATTTGAAAAGTCATTTTCGCAAACCTATATAATCGAGCCTCAGAAGGAGTACTTGGTTCTAGCTCGATAAGGAGTACTTCCCACGCCATTAGTGAGTTTCAAACACGTTTGTTCTGAGCTGAAATAAAATGCTTGAGTTCTCTGTTCTCACAGACCCAGACTGATATTTGTCTGAATTTTCGCGAAAAAAGTGACAAAAAGTTTTTGTATGATCGTACCTGGTATTTTACCGGTCCATCAAAAAGTCAATCTTTCGAACTTTTATCTGTTCAATTTCATTAGGCCCGATGTATTCTACATAATTTTCTGATTTCTTGTGAGCATACCGAACATTGTTAGTTAAAAAAAAGTTATGCGCTCAGATATTATTTTCTCTCTTAATTTGCCTCAATCACTGATAAAGTCCCAAAATGGCTGTTTTTTTCGGTACCTCTGAGCGCTAATCAATTACATTTGGAGCACAGTAAGCCAAATTTTTTCGCCGAAAAAAGCACTTTCTTAAACTTGCGAGCTGCGGATTTTTATGCGCTCAGTATTCTGCTATTTCTTGTATTATGCGTTTTTAGCGCATCAAAGTTTTGTTTCCTGAAAAATACAGAATAAATATTTTTTCTTGGAAGATATATATCTTTTTTTATTGTTTTCAACAAATTCATATTTTTAATGAACAGCCGTTAATTCACACACAGTGAAATGTATGT
This sequence comes from Oikopleura vanhoeffeni, assembly GCA_004367855.1. Classification (NCBI taxonomy): domain Eukaryota; kingdom Metazoa; phylum Chordata; class Appendicularia; order Copelata; family Oikopleuridae; genus Oikopleura; species Oikopleura vanhoeffeni. The sequence continues at coordinate 545,725 of SCLH01000385.1, read as the reverse complement.
AATCGGTGTCTTTCTCATAAACAAACGTATTATCCTGGTCGAAATAATCTGAAAAAGACGACAGTCAATTGTTAGAAGTAAATAGGCAAATGTTTTAACAATTCGAATTTTTGATTTTTAAATTTTTTGGAATGAAACCGATAACAAGAATTGAGAATGAGATAAAATAAGCATCTACCCATGTTGAGAGCCGAAATATAAGGTGCCGTCGATTTTATCAATGCTAAGAAAATTTCTAGAATTTTTTTTTCCGAAATTAAAAAAAATTTGTATTTCTTTTTTTAAAGATTTGAAAGTCTAAAGTGAACTCATGCCACAAAAGATCAGCGTCACGGATTTCCAACTTTAAACAGTTAAACAATAGAAGAGAAATTAATACTTAGAAAAAATAGGAAATTTGAAATTTTTTACATCGAAAATTTTTTTTTTAATTTTTTTAGGATGAAACCGATAACAAAAAGAGAATGCCGATCAAAAAAAGCTTTGTACCATGTCTGAGTAGCCAAAATAAACCCGCGGTGGGTCTCCCTTAAGGTGATAGAAGTATTCTGGGGATTATACAAACAATATCATGTCCATGCACATTTATGTGGGGTCTGTATATTCAAAGATGGTTACCCTCAAGTGTTATTGTCAGGTGATTAGGTCAAGCGACAATGTCCGCGCTTATAATCGATAAATCCGCTAGAAATATCAGGCAATGTGCGTGTTTGGTAACACACCAAATCATGATGCAGAAGAGGCCGCGGGTTCAAGCCCCCGACTTGTCTATTCCCTCTTTCAGTCATTACGCGACCTACCACATGGAGACAAAAGTGGCAACCCTTGCCAACTAGTAACCAGTGGTCCAGTATTCCTGGATTCTAGACCTTATCATATAATGCACCTTTTTCATAATTGCAAAAATTGTAATTTCGCAAAAATTGTGAAACTGACTCGCGCGTAAAATAAATTAAGCTTTCGAAATTCTGTGCACCCTTCTCATACCTGATAGGGCTGTTTAGCCGAAACGTCAAAGTAAAACTACTTTGGGAATAGAAAAAAAAATAATAAATAGTTTATGTCTCAAAACCACTGACATATTAGTACACGATTAATGTAAAAGTTTAGGTTTATTTCAACTAAAGTTGAGAGAGATAGATTTTCCGTTTGTCAATAGGTCTCCCTGTCCTCGCTTATGTTCTGGGAGTGTATGCATGCCAAAAATTTGACACATGTGTTAGACAAGACAAGGCAATTCTACAAACTGGTCTAATCTGATATATACTGATAGCCTCGTTGGCGTAAGATTTTATTCGAGAATATGATCAATAGAACCACATACCCTTAAGGGGGGTGGCAATCGACTCGCCAAGACTGGAGTCATTAACTTACAAATCAATTAGTTGGCCACTTTATCTGCTTAATTATCGTAGCGACCAGAAATAAATGTGCATCTACTTATATACATAATTTTCTATTTGAGGGAAATTTAGATGATCCGAAACTTACTTTTTGAATTCGTACAATTTTCAAAAAAATCTAAAGCATGATGAAAATTTCCGCATTTTTTGTCCAAAATTTTCTTCTGATCGTTTTTTGAAAATCTATAAATATAAGCTAAAGAAATAGCCACTTTAACGTTGTTCAGCCATGTCTTACATATTTTTGACTGCTGTTGAAAAAACATTAATATGTTATTCTCATTTTTTCGTCCGACGTTGTTTAGAAAAAATTATAAAATTTCCTGCAAATCAAGTCCAGAATTTTTATGAGCGGTTTTTTTGAAACTCTCCATAAAGAATAGCAGAACACATATTAAATGTTTTGGTACTAATTAATAATCCGTTGTCAATAATGATTTGGTCGCGCGATTTTCATTTCTACAACTCGATGAAATTTAACGCTCGGTGGACATCTCGATAAGCTGCCTGTGGCACTAAATATAAAAATTCTTATGCTTGGTCAAAATTCCAAATAAAATTGTGGGTGTAATAGGCCCATTTCTTTAGATAGCTCAGTAGAACATTTTAATACAAAACGGAATTAAAGGTAATTTTTACTCAAACCATTGTTTTCTTCACATTTGTGCCATTTTTGACCGATGTTTTCAGGAAAAAAAACTTCATATCCAAGCGAAATTTTAATTAGCAACATAAAAACAAGACTTTTAGCGCATTACACCCGACAATGTCTGAAGTTTATAATATCGTCTTAAAAAAAACTGTAGTCGAGTTAGTTGGAAAGGATTTACGTGAAAAGTGTTTTATATTCTCCCAGATAAGCAGTTATGTAAAAATTAAAAATATAAGCCGTGCAAGAATGGGACACTTTATTGAGAGAAAAAAATAAAAAAATAATCACATATTTTTTCTTTCTTATTCGCTCTGAAAAATGACCAATCCGCCGGATCGATGCCACCCCTTAATACAATTTTTAGACACAACAAATATTATTTAAAAAAACATCTCAAAAAGGAGTTGCTTTTTCAGGATGGCATCGTCTCGTGAATAATAGCCCTTCATGTTTTCAGCTGTACCTGTNTTAAGGGTATGGTGGTTCCTAATTTGACATATTCTCGATAAAATATTAGCCAAACAGGGCTTTAAGGATATTATTCAGATTAGCCAGTTTGTAGAACTAGCCTTGATCTTGCGTAAAACATGTGTCAAATTTTTTTGGCATGCATACACTCCCAGACACATAAGCGAGACAGGGAGACATATGACAAAACGGAAAATCTATCTCCTCTCAAACTTTATTTTGAAATAAACCTAAATTTTAACATAATCTGTATAATATTCAGTGGTTTTGAGACATAAAATTATTATATTTTTTCTATCAAAGATAGTTTTTATTTGACGTTTCGGCTAAACAGCCATTATCAGGTATGAGAAAGGAGTGCACAGAATTCGAAAGTTAATTTATTTTACGCGCGAGATCAGTTTACAATATTTTGCGAAATTACATTTTTGAATTATGAAAAGGTGCATTTTTCGCAAACCTAAGTAATCGAGCCTCAGAAGGAGTACTTAGTCAAATCCAATTAATGTTGATTTGGCCAATTACAGAACTATGGCTAACAAACTAAAAAACCACCTAAGCGATAAAGATGGTTTTAAAATAAACCCTAGAGAATCTTTAAAAAGGGGAGACGGAATCCCTAAAAATCATAAACCCGGTATCCCGCTTAGGCCTATAGTGTCAAGTATTAATAGTATCACCGTAGGCGGAGAAGAATTTTTAAACAATCTTATTTCTCCAATTGTCAATAATTGTAAATATTCCTTAAAATCCACTAAGGAATTTAAAGAAAAAATTCCTAAATTTGACGACACAAAATTTGAAGTAGTCAGTTTTGACTGTGTGTCTTTATACGCTTCAGTAGACCTTAACCTCGTGATAAATAAAATTATCGACAAAACTTACGAAAATCCAGAAATTTTTTTTCATAAAGGCTCAAAAACAGTAATAATTAATAAAGAGAAAATTTCTAAGGAAACTACGCCACCCTCAAAATTGTTACTGAAACAATTTTTTAATGCAGTCTGTACGGAGTACAACTCATTTGAAACCTTGAATGGGTTTTATCGGCAANTTGAAAAAAAGGTCATTGTGTGAGAAATGGCCTTGAAAAAACAGGTCATTGTGTGAGAAATGACGAAGTTGTTATTGTGATTTAATCCATAAAAAAGGTCATAATGTCGATAAGTGCTGTATTATTTTTAGAATAATTCTACCGATAAACCACCGTTTTTTTTTACTTTGTTCATCGGAAAATCTATCTCCTCCTAGGTTAAATTTCAAAATTCACTCGAATTTTTGCAAACGGTAGCTCGAAACAATTAGAAACTTCTGAGGAGCCTTTTTTTTTCAATTTCAACCCCAAACTCAAAATATGAATTTTTCAAGGTCACGTGAAAAAAATTCCGAAAAAAAATGGGCTCAAAAGAAAGCTGGGAAAACACTGAAGAGAAAGTTGGCTCACGTCAAGCCGAAATTTTGAAGTTTTAGGGATCAAATTGAAACATACTTTATTTTGTACTTAATTTTGAAAAAAATACTCAGAAAAAAATCGAAAAACCTCAAAAATTTTTTTGTTCTTATTCGGGTTGTTTTGTGCTTTTAAAACATAAACGATTGATTTGGTGCATTTTTATGGCATAATAACTGCAGAAGATGTAGGAACCACGATACCCTTAAGGGGGTACCCGTCTGCATGAAACTTGACTGTTGAGTCAAATTTTAAACTGGTTATAAAAGTGCAAAATTCGTATTTAAAATAATTTTGTGTGGTCATTTTGATTTTGACCAATTACAACAAATCTCGAACGATAGAAATCCTGAAAAATCCCGTTATTCACCAGTTGTCGGCATACAATTTTCAGCGCCGTGAATTTATTACTATTTTATTTTTCATATTCGTATTTTCTAAGTTGAGAAAATTTTGAGAAGATTTGTTTGGATATTTCAGTTGTTCTCATTGCATTTAGTCGAGGTTTTGAAGGGCAGTTCTAAAATACGAACATCATATCTCTATCCTCTCAGGTTCTGATATAAATCTAGAATAATTTTATTCACATTTTTTATCACGCCCACTTATTTTGTAACCTCAAAAAAGTACTTCATATGATAGATAAACTTTAAGCTTCTAAAGAAATTACTATCAATCTATTATAAATTATTTGAGCTGTGTCTGAAAATAATTTGAAGTCAATTTAAAAAAATGCCAACGGGTACCCCCTAAATACATATTTTCTCAAATTTCCAAATCTAAATTGTAATTCAGGTTTTCTATAATCTTGGTTGCCTTTCGGAAGCAGTGAATCGGGTTTTTGATGAAGCGACCATAAATGGCGAAAAAAGTATCCAGGAAGCTGTAGATATTCGATTATTAACCGATAGTTCTTCAAATCAGAGAGGGCGTCCTGGAAAAGCTAATTTGAACATTGGAAATCAAGTGAATTTGAAGGTTTTAATAAATATTTATTGTGTGTATAAAAAAATTTCACAAAAAAATGGTAAATTTCGGGGATTTTAAATTAAATAAAGATCTCACAGTACATCCAGATTTAATTATTTTTATGAAAATTCACCCCAAAACGAATAGTTTAATAAATAACCGATTTTGATTACGTGAATCTTATCGCCTATGGACCAGACTATGGACCAATTAATTTCTCTGCTGGTCCTAAATGAACTCATTTTTTCAATTAANGCAAAATTCTCCCGAAACTTTTTTTTCGATACTTTTCTAGTTTTTAAATTCCACATGAGAATTTTGTTTTATGGGAAATTTATTTGTCAAATTTTTTTAATGTTCGAAAATTTTTCGAGATTTTTTTTCAAAATTTGATATTTTCAAATGACCGGAATGACCCAATATGGCTATGAAATGAAACTATAAGAAATCTAAGACTAATGGCTGAAAATTAAATTTCATAATGACAAAATTTAATTCTTCGATGAATTCTCTATAAAATTTAAACGTTATAACATGTTTTGCAGGTGGTTTGTGTGTAATTATAAATTTTATTTAGCAGAAATCGCAAATATATCTCGGTGCAAACCGAGAATTACCGGTAAAGCAAAAACATATCAAAAAAAATTTGGTCTGAGCTTTTTTAGTTCCAGTTGGATGCAAAAAACCGTTTTGTGATATCTCATACGGTTCGTTTTTGTTGGCATAGTCAAATCTGTCGCGTGTAAAAAAATCTACCTTTAGGTATATACTTAAGTATATCCAATTTTAGACAACCTTTTTAGTAGTCCCCTTAACTCTCGCAGTCACATTATTACAAATTATTTTACCTATGAGTAAAACATAGTGAAAAAGTTACCAATAACCATTTAACATTTTCTGCTCGGTAGGTAAATCTTTGGGCTGCTTTAGATGAAATGGTTGATCATCTCCATTTATCCGTATGTAACGTTCAGCAGCTTCAAAGAGTTTTGGTTAAGAAACGTGACCCCTTGACACATATTCTTTTTGCCGATGCGATAGCAAAAAATGGAGGGGAGAAAAATCTCAGTTTGAAATTTTGGAGAAATTTAGTCAGTCATATTCAAAAACAATTGAAAAAAGCGGCACAATATAATCATATTATTAAATCTGCATTTGAACAAGGTAAATTAATTTCATCTAAAATATTTTCGTAATAAAAATTAAACCGTTTTAACGCCGCGTGTTAAAAACACCAGTACTAAGTCTGATTTTATTATTTCAGAATATCCAAAATTGCTAAAAGTTATTTTGAATTTATGGGAAAAAGTGCGCCAAAATAAAGAAGGATTTAATCTTATGTTTGCCGGAACTGCTTTGGTTGAAGCTGAATCTGAGAAAGGTAAACCTTAACCAACGCGTGGCAATGACGTCGTTTTTTTACTAACACCTTTTTGTTGCATGGAATGAATTGAAAAACTAGACATAGAATGAAGTTGTATGATGGCTCATTCGAGAGCTGGTACTTAAAACTAACTTATCCACTGAAGTCTGGACCAGTACCCATAACCGGGTACCAGTAATAGCCGATTAAAAGAAAAAATATCGGTTTCCGGAAAACTATATGGTGGTTTTTTTAGAACAAACGCAGGTTTTCTGTCCTTCAAGTATTCGGAAACCCCATAAAACCATATCCATCATGATGCCCGAGTAACTTAAATCTCTCATTTGCCTTTTAAAAGAATAGGGAATAAAAGATTTAAGTTACTCGTGTATCATGATCGATATATTGCCGGACGTCAAATTTTATTTCGCGTCTTTTGATAAATTCAAATTTCTGCGTCGGTGGAGGATTATAGCTTAGGACCTTGATTTTAGTATGAGGAGACTTGAAATTTTCCAGCAAATATTTTCTGGGGTCAAATTTTGTAACATTGTGTAATTTGACCCCAACAGGTGGTCAAAACCTTGTTTCATCAAAAATAAAAAAAAATTTCAAATTAGGAGTTTCAAAAGTCAAAATTGGGTATTGTTTTTATTGGCTCATCTTGTATAGATTTTTTTTCTGGTCATTTCACGACTCAGGATTTTTTTTGTTTTTGAAATTTATGCAAAAAAATAATTGTCAGGTCAAATTTTTATGACTTCAGTTAACCAGCTCTAAGAGATGCAAAGTAAGAGCTTGCTGGCTAAAAAAAATGCAAGAATGTTTTAGGCGACTTGGTGACAATCGATTACAACCCAGAAGTTGATTTACGTGAATCAATTGCTTCCTTCCGATTAGCGTACATTTCAACTTCGCTCAACAATCTTCTATCGCCAATCAATCATGCTTTCCAAGTAAGCAAACAGAAATTGAATACAAATATTCATAATTATTTCACAATAATTCTTTATTAAAAAATTGTAATAAAATTTTATAAGATCTTTTTGATTCTAGAATTAAGGCTCTCGCCTTGAAATTTGGACTGAAAAAAATTTATTTTGAATATGGCGGG
>SCLH01000385.1:505389-523576 GCA_004367855.1 Oikopleura vanhoeffeni | reverse complement strand
CCTGTTTTTGGCCTTAAAATGCGACCAGTACTCCCTTAATATATTTTTTTCTAGCTTCGTTAAAAGTTGCAGAGCCTTTTTTCGATTTATGTGTTTACCAGTGATTTTTAATAGTTTTTTTCGAAAAAACGATAATATCTGGTAAAAACCTCAAATTAAAAAAAACTTTTTAACGTTACTTGAAAAGTTATATTATGACGCAAAATGTCAAAAAGATCATATATGAGAAATGATCCCTAGTGTGGATCTCTGTCCACGCCTACCTGTTACGCCTGACCAGCCATTCAGAGATAGCCATTCAGAGCGCAATTCAGAACGTCATTAACTACACTACAGGTAGGTGTGGACAGAGATCCACACTAGGGATCATTTTCGATATACCAGTTAACCCCCTCACACCCAGAGTCATTTTAAAAAACACCTGTAGATAAGAGACCAGAAATCGCAGGTTACTTCTTTAACAAAAGTCACTTTATAGGAAATTTTTTTTGGAATCTGTTCCATTTTCAAATTTTGATCTGACGTCTTTGAGTAAATTTTTTCACAAGTTATTTCGATAAATTGCGTAGGTTAGGTTCTTTTTTCAGATAACACCTGTAGATTGAAGACTGAAAATTGCAGGTTATTTCCAAGGAAGTCACGATTTAGAAAATTTAAATCTGAATCTCCTCCATTATTAATTTTTGTTCTGTCGTCTCTCATTTTCTCACAAATGAATTGCGTAGGTTGCTGGTCACTTAGTAAATGTCACTATTCTAGGAGGTTAATAAAATTTATATTAAATTAAGGTAAATAACAATTTTAAGTCTAGTCTAATCTCAAGGACTAAAGAACGATGAAGTTGCAAGCACTTTTACTTTTCCCGTAATAAGCGCCCAAAGCAGGGTCCCCGAATTGGGTTTGGGTGAGAGGGGTTAAGAATATTTATTATAATTTTATAAACTTTAGTTTATATGAACATACAGTATGTGACATACTATGTCCCCTCTTAAGTAGCGATTGGTAAAAAGACTACATTTTGACACCTCGGTTTTGATTGGCTTAGAAGTGACTTTTGAAGTGAATTGAATTAATTGGCTGACCAATGAAAAACGCTTGTGTCCAAATACATTTTTTTCGCAAACACCACTTAAAAAAGCACATACATGTGCGGTAATAAAGTAACTGTATGTACATATTAAATTTGTCACTTATAAATTGTAACTATATTATTAAGGATTTTTTGTCGAAGCATTTGGCACCTTTGGCGAGCCGTGCAATAAATTTATTCGTTCGTCATGCATTATTAGTTCGCCCATTGGGTGAAGGTGGAAAAATGAGACTTATTCAGGATTTCAGATATGGGGTCATCAGCCAGCAAATTCAAAATTTAATCTAAAATATATTTTTCGTTATAATTTTCTATCAAAATACAGCTTAGGACCCAGACTATACCCATTTGGAACAGACGTTATCCCCATTGTGTTCAAGATTATCTGATCTTGGTGATTCATACAGATTGTTGAGAGCGTTCAAACCAATTATTCAAAATACAGAAGAGGAAATTTTGAATAACCCATCACTAGGGGGCACAGGAACGAATAAAAATTACACCAGAAGAATACAGTCTTCTTGATTATTTATAATATAGAGAACATTTGCGTGAAAATATGAGAGAATTTCTGAGAAAGTTTCTTTAGGAACCATATTTTAAATATATTTTTAAATATGATATTTAGCATAAAAAATAATTTTACCAAATTTTTGTTCGCCCATTACTAGTTCAATTTGTTGGAGGTGGCCAATGTGTCTCTGACTGTTACAGGTTTTGTACGTACTTGTGATACGTAGGTGTTTTCCACTTCTGCGTATATTTGTGAGAGCCCAAAAAGGCAGAATTGCATAACGTTAGAAATGTACTTAGTTGCTTTTTAATCTATTTTTCACAGATTTCCCCAAATTATTATGGTACTAAAGTAATTAAAATATTAAAAAAAGTTGAAAATTTCTAAAATTTTTACATTTTCGAATTATAGATTTTAAACAAACTTCAAGTGCATATTAAAAAAAAATGATATAAACCTGCTGGCTGTATTTGATTTGTGTTTTACAAAATACTCTTTTTATCACTCAAATTCGAATTTTAACTACAAAATAAAGCAAATTAAATCTACTATGTTACATAGTCTATGTAGCTTTCTTAGCAAAAGTATAGGTATGTTCCCTAACTGGTACTTTTTCGGGTGGGTATTTGTGNGTTTTGTACGTACTTGTGATACGTAGGTGTTTTCCACTTCTGCGTATATTTGTGAGAGCCTAAAAAGGCAGAATTGCATAACGTTAGAAATGTACAAAGTTGCTTTTTAATCTATTTTTCATAGATTTCCCCAAATTATTATGGTACTAAAGTAATTAAAATATTAAAAAAAGTAAAAGTTGAAAATTTCTAAAATTTTTACATTTTCGAATTATAGATTTTAAACAAACTTCAAGTGCATATTAAAAAAAAATGATATAAACCTGCTGGCTGTATTTGATTTGTGTTTTACAAAATACTCTTTTTTTCACTCAAATTCGAATTTTAACTACAAAATAAAGCAAATTAAATCTACTATGCTACATAGTCTATGTAGCTTTCTTAGCAAAAGTATAGGTATGTTCCCTAACTGGTACTTTTTGGGGTGGGTATTTGTGTCAGTAAGGGAGAGAGGACTGCACTTTGAAAAAAATAATAACATTTTGTTGTTTAAAATCTACCGCCATTCTAAAGATACCGTCGCCATTTTTTCATCTCTTTTTTTTGTAGGCGAGGATAAATGAAAATAACCTTCGAAATAACACCATTTTGTCTAAAAGGTGGTTTTCGATGTCATAAAATGTAACAAATAGATTCTATAAAAAAACAAATTAACAAAATTCTGAGCAATTTGAATTTTCTAAGTATTTTTATTAACTTTTGCAATATAATTTGTAGTTTTTAAATTTTTGCCGGACGAGCGATCTAACTACAAATACAAATTTACTTATAAGATGATACTGGTTATTGCGGACTTATAGATTTTTTTTAACTTATTTTTATTCGAATAAAAAGTTCCATATTCATTTTGTATTCATATGCTGATTTCCAGAGCAGATCCTTTTCTGAGGTCACCATTTCAAGTTGCTGATTGGAGTCATAGCAAGTTAGTATTGCACGGTGTAGTGGGTGTAAAATACAAGCTCTTTGAAGTTGGTTTAATCGTCGGTTTTTTATGTTTTGAATCAGGGCTCAGTATAAAACAAAAAAAATTATATAAATCTTGAAAAGACTGATATGAAGATCAATCCTTCTGCTCTTGACCGAAACTGAATTTTTTTTCAGCACCAAGTGGGAGTAGAGTTCTAGAACACTGATTTTATCTTATATGTATTTTTTTTACAAAAGCGGCTATATGTAAATTTTTGTCAGGATAACGGGTTGTACTCCATTTATGACTAGCGGATTTTGTTTTGCAAAATTTTGATCGGACCTGTTCTAGAATTAAAAAAAACTTTTATGAAATTTTAAAATTTGGAGCTTAATGTTTTGAAAAACGGCACAATTTTGTTTTTAAATTTGATATGAGCTGCAGAAATCAATCTTCTTACTTTTTGATAAATTTGTTTGGATTTATGCACGGAATGATGGAAAATTGCGTTTTGGTACAGCCGAAACTCAATTTTCAAGATTTCTAGATAAAATTAACCGGATCAGATTAAGATGCCGCCAAATGGTTAGCTCATGGTTACTGAATAAAAAATCTGCTTACATGATGTCGAAATTCTGGTCCGATATATTCTAGAATCATGAAAACGTTAAAATTTTAAATTAAACTACGAATTTCTAGATAAGGGCACAACACACTGTTTTCTAAATTTAGTATGAGTAGCTATTCCACCAATCGATTTTCGGCCAAAATCGACCAGTTAGGTTAGATTTGTCACATATACTGATCTGTGCCAAATTTTTTTTTAACTTTTTCTTATATTATTAACCTCCTCAAAGTTTCAGAAGAATCCACCTATTATTTCTATAAGTCGAAATTAATGGTGGAATAGCTAAGTATGAGTTCGAAAAATATGTCTTCTTACTTTCTGATGAAATTTTTTTTTGGATTCATGCGCGCAATAATAGAAAATTGCGTTTTGGTTCAACCGGAAGTCAATTTTTGGAGGTTCTAAAAATAATTTCCGTCCGATCGTATCCTCAAATTGAAGCTACTGCAAAACTGAAATAAAATCTGCTAATGACTTTAACTTCTTTTCAGCATTTCATTAAAATTGAGGTTTATGTATTTTTCCCAAAAAAATACTTATAAAAAATTTGAAAAAACTCGAATTTGTTCTTATGATATCACCGGAACTGCATTTTTGGCATTCCTGACGCCATTAGGAACATTTATGATGTCGCTGACCTGAAATATAAAACCGATGAGTACCCCCCCTTAACTTATTACAGTTGTGCATTTATTGAAAAATGGCAATTTTTGCTTATTTTTAGAACACATTTAACGTTAAATTAATTAAGGTATTCACAATGGTTGGACGAACATGAAAGTGAGAAAGAGCGTCTTTCTCTATTAAAAGGGACAATAGATAATTACACAAGAGCTGTATCCCAATCTAAGCAAAGTTCATTTGTTTCACAACTGCCTACTATTACAGAATTATTAAAATTGGGACTGCAATCGTAATATTTTTTTTCATATTTCTTGAGAAATTTTGCCTTGAAACTTTTTACTGTCCAGTTTTTGCAATGGAATATACATTATTGGAAGTCGATTTAATTAAAAATGCCTATGTTTTGCTATAAACAGTGCATAGGGAAAATTCCGAGTTAAATTAGACTAATTTCCATGTCGTATCTTTGTTCTGATGTCGACTATTTTTAGGATTTAACTCATAAAGTAGTGACATTTAAAACTTAATATATTCTTATTTAAGAGGGTGGTCGAAGCAACTTTTTAGGACGTTCCAATTATGAAAATACGATTTTTTCATATTTCTTTGGGAAAAAGTGTCTACTACGAAATTAGTTAAATGGGAGATAGTAATAAACTTGCAAAAAATAATCGGTGGTCTCACGGTCATCCAAAAATAGGTTCTCCTCCCTAGATTTTTACGGTTCATGCTGATGTAATTCATTTATTATCACAATTAACCCTATAACGATTTTATTGTCGTATAAATACAATCTTGTCGATAATTTTTATATTTTAACGGTTTACTATTATATATTATATTTAGCCTTAGTTTTTAGTAGCGACTACCCCTAAGGGGGTTGTCGTGTCTGATTTGCAATTTTGCAGAGTCATTTTTGGAAAATCTGAACCTTGAGCAATAATTCCAAAAATGCCAATTTGTAGNATCACGTGACGTGTTTGGAAAATATAATTATGTTCAAAACTCTTGAATTAGGTGTATATTGGCCCAAAAAATTTTCCGGCGTAATTGTTCACTATTTGTTTACTTTCATCTAAACCTTATTTCCTAATTTGAAGGTCACGTGATCATTTGAGGTCTTTGGTGTAATGTGGAAAAAGTCTTAAAAACTTCTAAAGAACCACTTCACTTCTTTCGAAAATTGATTTAAGTAATTTTTGAAAAAAAACAGTACTATTTTGGTCAACCTAATTCCTTGAATAAACGGTCACGTGATCACTTTGGGGCTATGGTGTAATGAGAAAAAAGTCTTAGAATTTTTATACATGATTAAGGGTCCTAAATTGCGATTAAAGGCCCTTGCACCATTAATGGTGCAAAAGACACTACGGGAGTTAAATACTTTGTTATATATTGATTTCAAAGAACTGAAAGAAATAGTAAATTGCAAGTTATAGGATCAATAGGAAAATGTAAACAAAGTAGGATGTTTTAATGTAAGATTTTGAATGGTTAAAAGCCTTAATTAATTTGCTTTAATTCAAAATTTAGCGAACTTTATACGCAATGGTCAGATATGAAACCTTCATAAGTACAACTTGTACTGTACAAGCTAAAAATAATTATATTGTGCTACATACTAATTTTAAAAAATGCTATATGATATAATTTATATGATATAAATTATATCCTAAAAAACCCTGAATTCTTGAATTGTTAAATTGCATGGCATATTTGTATTTGAATAGATCTTTGCACTGAAATAAATTTTTATCATCATATTGAATTTAATTAAAATTATCTGATTTAAAAAAAATGAGTTTCATTATCTAGAATCTAGATATCTTCTTATCTTCTATGAAAATTGAAAATCTTACACTTATACATTTTACTCTGTATAAATTTACTATCGACCCAAGTCATACAGCGGTGAAACCAAGTTTGACAATTAACGATCAAATTGGTGCCAAAAAGTACACGACAGGCTTAAAAAAAAAAGTATTTCGACAGGCTTACAGTATGTAAAAAAATTGTTCGAGAACAACAAGGGAAATTTCTCTGGATCCTGCCTATAATTTGCAGGATAATTATTTTCAATCCAGAGAAAATTGGACCTTTTTTTCTAGAACAATTTTTTTACATACTGTACATATCCGTCCACCATTTTAATAATAATAATTTTGCCTAAAAAATACAAAAAAATCAAGCCGTCAAATAAAAAAAAGTTTTTAATTCAAGAACAGATTTTCTCAACGGTTATTCCTCTTAATATTTTTTTCGATCAACACGAGAAAGTTCCATTATCCAAACCTTTATTTTGTCACTTTTCCTGGCAGCAGTTTCTTATAATTTATTTTATTATTGTATCACCTAAAATTATATAAACTAATATATTCTTTTTTGATTTGGTCAATGTGAAAAACTCTTTTTGCAGAATGATTAAGTATTTTTTCAAATCCCTGAGGACTAGGAAACAAAGCAATATCGCTGACATTATCTCCTAATTCCGAAATTACCATTTTCATACTATTTATTAACTTTTGGTCAATACATGCTTGATGCGAGGTAGATTATTAATACAAAAACTACTTTTTCAAATAAGGTTATTATTTTTGAAACAGTTATGTAGGATAACCAAAGTATCAAATCAAATGTTATATCTGTGTTAAGAAATAAAACACTTTTGGTCATTTATTGTAATCTTTTACTCGTGTTTTAAATCATAGGCATACCGATTATGTCTCACATGTATTAACTTATTTTTAAATTAGAAAATGGAACATTGATATATTTTGGGTTCAGAACACATCAATTGATTAATTTTATATTTATACCGATCCTGACCACTTTTAAGAACCTCTTAAAATTCGATTTTATTACGATAAGTTTGTCGAAAATGTTGAGGGGAGGCCACAACGGTAAAAATGGATTGACGAAATTCTGCTCTTATTTCAACAAAAATCCGGCACCTTAACTCTTAGCGCTGCTTTCTGGTCACGCGTGACCAGCAGCCCTTTTATCGCAATTTAGGACCCTTAATCATCAATGAGTGAAGCATTTACAAAGTGATCGATCGAGTATTTTAATAATTGACATTTGTGCGTTTTTTTGAAAATTTTTGCAAAAATTTTCGGAATCACCACAAAAAACCTTTGAGCGTGATCCTTAAAAATTCTGAGACTTTTATTCCATTACAGCATGGCCCAAAAAAAGCACGTGACTGTTTATTCAAGAAATAAGCTTGACCAATATAGTACTGTTTTTCAAAACGTACTTAAGGGGGTAGCA
The DNA here is from genome assembly GCA_004367855.1 of Oikopleura vanhoeffeni. NCBI lineage: Eukaryota > Metazoa > Chordata > Appendicularia > Copelata > Oikopleuridae > Oikopleura > Oikopleura vanhoeffeni. The sequence goes on along the minus strand of SCLH01000385.1, from coordinate 515,908 downwards.
GCGATGTGGCAGATTGGTAACATTTTTTCGGAGCGATTTTTGAAAGAAAAAATGTGAAAAATTTTATATTATTTTTATCTAAAAGGAAAGTGTTCATACTTGCATTTAATTTCTCAACATAACTAAGTATCAGTTAAAATATCAAAAACCACTTTTTATTTAAATTATATTTTCAATTTAACCCGATGTTAGATTTTTTTAAAGACGATATTTACAAACTTCAGACATTTTCGGGTGTAATGCGCTAATCAGTTGGTGAATCATTATCCACATAGAAAAATTTCCTTGATATAAACCTTCAACTGCGTTTAAATAGTAAAAAATAAGATGGCTTTCAAAAGAAAAGACGCTTATTACGTCCGAAATTTTATTGAGATTTGTTTGCAAAAATAAAATTTTATTAAATTGCGTTCCAAATGGTACTCACTGGTGTCACAAGCAAGTGTTGTAAATTTCATCAGTAGTTCAGAAACGATATTCGCTTGACCCTTCCATCGGTTGAAATAAGGAAACCGAATAGATACCAGAACATTTTACAAATGATTCGGCCTGATTTTTCATAGAGATTCCAAAAAACTACTAATTAAAATTTTGGACTTGATTTCCAGAAAATTTTCATAATATTTTTGTAAAATTCGACAAAAAATGACAAATAAACATTTTATGATTTTTCAAACAGCGGTCAGAAAATATGTAGACTTGCATGAAAAAAGTTGAATTGGCGATTTTTTATTTCAGATTTCAAAAACAAAATCAGATAAAATTTTGGACGAAAAATGATTAAAATTTTCATAATGCTTTGAATTTTTTCCGAAAATTTACGAATTATAAAATAAAAGTTTGAACTCAAATCGTTTCTTAAATAGATAAAAATGATTTTATGAGCTGATACACATCTATTGTGGTTCAGCTAACGTAATAAGCCACAAAAAATAAACCAACTAATTATTTTCGTAAATTAAATTGACGCGAGTCTGCCACATCGCTGCTACCCCTTGAGAAAAAAGATGAGGATCTTTATAATTTTTTAAAACTTTTTTATAAGAGTACTGTTTTTTCAAAAAGGTATGGTAAGAGTTTTTACAGGACAGAATTTTTCAAAAACGTCACGTGATCTTATTTTTCAAGAAATTAGGATTGATATATGCCATATTCCAAACCTTATTTCACTTTATTTTATTTGGACCATGCTGTAAGAAGAAAAAAGTCTTAAAAACGTTTGAAGTTACCCGTCAAATTTTCTCGACGTAATTTGAGTACTTTTCCAAAATACCGTAAATGAGTACTTTTTTTTCAAATTACATCAAAAACCTATGAACAAGAATCCTTAAAATTTTCTAAAACTTTATTTCATAACAGTATACCTCAAAAGTTATTACGTGACCGTATAATCGAGTTATAACTTTTGCCATAAAAGTACTGGTATACCATACTGGTTTTTCGTAGTTTAAATTACCATGGTACTTCCAAAAAGTACATGACAGGTCAAGAAATAGTATGCCATGCTGAGAGTTAAAAAAATCGAAAGTCACAGTTTGCTCGTTCAATCAGAAACTAATTAAAATTATGAAATTATTTCTTCAAAGTGTATCTCCTTCGTGGGTTTTCAAGGTAAAAAAAATATTTAGAGCTTAATTAACCGGAAAAACGCCACCCTAGTTATTTAAACTACGAAAAACTACATTAAACAGTTTTCGACGATGTAGATTCGACATACTTGATAGTTTAGGCGCTAGTTATGTGATAAAAATGCATCAAATCAATCGCTTATGTTTCAAAATCACAAAACTACCCAAATATAATATTTTTTTTATCTGAGATTGTTTTTATTTGACGTTTCGGCTAAACAGCCATTATCAGTGTGAGAGATTTGGATGAACAGAATTTGAAAGTTGAATTTTTTGAGCGCGAAATCGAATTTCAATATTTTTGTATTTTAAAAATTGAAAGGTGCATTTTCGCGAAAGTAAGTGATCGAGCCTCAGATGAATCACTTAGTTGTAGCTCGATCAGATAATAGAATTGTCTGGAATTATACAGATGCATAAAAATGTTAAGCATTTGTGCGGAACCTGTATATTTAAAGACGGTTTCCTAAGTGTTATAAGCAATCCTTCGAAAGTTTTTCGAAAGCTTTGATAATGTAGATTTTTCTCTACTATTGACAAGTGACTTTCGAAAAACTTTCGTTGGATAGACTTTGGTGCATTGTCTGGTTCAACCCTGTATTCAGATTCAAATTTTTCGATATATTTTGGACATGTTTTTATATGTACAACTTTGTATATGTAAAACTCCGTCCTTATTACGACGATGTTGGTAGAATACGTTCGTGTAACAGTTGTTGAGTTTCACCTATTTAATGGCCTCACAGGGACATAAATAATCATAAATGAGTCATTATTAAGGGCCTCGGTGCATTTTGGCCAGATTTGCACTTTTTCAATTTTTTTTTTGTCTTTCATGGGAAACTTTTTTGCACCTCATAATTTCGAAAAAAAATTATTTCAAACGTAAGTTGCCACTTTTGAGCTCACTTTTGAATTATCTGTGTTTTTCAGATTGATATTTTTCCTTTATAAAATCGTTTTTAAAATAAAGCACTGCTAATAAACGCGGGTTTGGTACTTTAGGTGTCTAAATTACATTCAAATTTGTTTTTTATTAATAAGAAGCTTCAAAAAATGGTTTCGACCATCATCGAAAATTGATATAATTTAATTTCATATGATTTCTACGTCAAAATCTAAAATTAAAATTTCCTAAAAAAGACGAAAATCGAAATTTTAGCACATCGAAAGAAATATTTATTTTCATGAGTTAAATTTATCAAATTTTACATGATGGATGGGTCGGCTTACCAATAAGGCAATTCTCGGTGAAATAATTTTTATTTAATTTTTGATTAAAGGGAGCTTAAGTACATTTCGCGCAAACCGTATTTTTAGAAGAAACAAAACGAGGACATATTTGATAAAAGTTAAAGTAGGCATTCTAAATATTTTCAGCTGATGATCCCAGAAAAATGAGTTTGAAAAATTTTGAACCAGAAATGAGGAAAATTTTCGAAATATTTCCAAAAAGTTTCGACCAAAAATCTCAAAAAAGTGTCATATGATTTTTNTGTTTTATGAATTTATTTTATCTTCTATCACTCACCATCATTTTCGTTACTTTCTGCACATTGCCAATTTTATAACATGCTGCCACTGAGGGAGTGTGCATTCATAATTTTTCTGCCTGTTTTATAATTTATAAATTAGGGAATGTTAATCCTTGTAAGTACATAACCAAAATTGGCTCAAGCAAACCGCGAAAAAATGTTGTCGCGCCAAAAAATCCGGGATAATTTGTTTGCTTGAAAATAGCGACTTGAGCCTTCGAGACTTTATAACTTGGTAAAATACTCAGAAAAAATAATAGATTTTGCAGAATTCTAAAATCGAATTTTCACAGATTTTTGGAAGCAAACCGTTAACAAAAATGATAAGGCAGCTCGAATCAATTTTCCATTAACTCTGAGTCTGAAAGTATGGCCGTTTTGGATACCCCATTTAAATGAGCCTCAAATTGACCGAAAGCCAATAAAAATCAAAAAGAACTCAAAAGACTATCATGAAAGCTGGCTTATTTCAGTTTTTTATTTTATTTTCAAGTTGAAAATGATATCATTGGAAGTGAGACCAACCCGAAATTGGCCATTCTCAATAATTCAGCTAAGGATTCCAAAAAAATTAATTTGAAAATTTTTGAACAAGAAATGAGAAAAATTTTCGAAATATTTCTAATTATGTTTGACCAAAAATCACTAAACCATGTCTTAATTTAACCTTTAATTTGAATTCCCGAAAAAACATCTTTTCTTTAATAAAAATCTCAAAACCAAAAAAAATCTTATAAGTGAAAAAACATGGCAGAAAATTTACCACAAATTAGATGTATCAAAAAGTATTATACGTGAAGCTGAGATATCGACGCCCCCTTAAGGGTTGTTGTGAAGTAATTATACTTTTATGAATTTTGACAATTAATTTGAGTTTATTTTTTTTCAATTTAATAAGAGTGACAAATGATTTATTTGAATCTAATAACTTGAGGGAACATGATAGATAATGAGCTCAAGCTGTGCAATAGATCTCCGCGAGAATGTCTATTTTAGCTCAATATTTGTACAAAAAAACGCAAAAAGACACGGTAAGTACTGCTTGGACGCGTCTAGAAGCACGGGCGCACAAAAATACTATATAAAAAAAAAGTGCAGGGAGAAATGCACAGTATAAATAAAAAATAAAAAAAAGAACATCAAAATAAATCATTTTGCGAAGCTGTGTCAAATGAAACCAGACTCTGAGGCTCATAACCAAAAGCTTATAAATCACTTTTTCCGACTGAAACGTATGTCAAGAATCTTGATTTATTTCAAATTGTTGCAGAAAAATTTAAAATTTGATGAATTGAATTTTTATACTCACGACAATTTTGTTCTTCACAAGCTTCCATTTTGGTTTCTTCTCCGGCAGGACAATGATCCACTTCGCCAAATGCACCACGAAGACAAGTTTTCGTGCAATATTTGAACCCTCCTCCACATGAAACCGAACAAACATCATCTTCTGTTATTGTACAATCTTCAACTAAACAGAATAATGTTTTAATGAGTCAAAACACTTCCCTTTAATGAAGTTGATTTTCAGTCGGAAACATTTTGTTTATATCCCTTTATCACTTTTTGGTTAGAATGCGTAGCATTAATCACACGTTAAAAGGACTAGTGGCTACGCATTCTGACCAAAAAGTGATAAAGGGATATTTGTCCTTATGCTGTTTTTTATATAAATTTTCATTTTTTCTTAAAATTTAATTTACATTTATTATTTGAAATGTGCTTCAAATCGGCAGTAGGGGTTTATTTAAGAGGGTTCTATAGGCAAAACGAAATTTTTGAACTGATTATTACTTTCAGGATAGACATAGTTAGTGACTTAAAAGTGGAAAAAATTTTGTATCAAATTTTTTCGATAGCCGAACCAACCGGTAAATGAAGTTAACCAGGAGCAAAACATTTGCAAATCCGTATTTTTTTTTCTCCTTTTGAGGAAAGGTTACCAATTTTGCCATAATCAGTGAAATTCAGAGGCGGAATAACTGTTTCTTTAATTTTCTTACTAAAAATGTACCAAAACTGGCGAAAAGGACTGTTTTTTGCTATTATAGCCATGGAAAGTCCTATTTTGTACATGCTACATGGCAACTATTTTGCCGTGCACTTAAGGCTATAGTTTTTTGTAACAATTTTCAACAAAATTTTCTTGCCTTATGTGACGATTTGATTTTTTAACTTCCAGGAATTTTAACGATTTTAAAATTTATTTTTTGACATCGTATGACATTTTCAAGTGTACCGAACGATTGGTAAGTTGAATTTTTATGGAAACGATATTATAAACTATGACCAAATATTCAACCGTTCGAGCGCTTAATCAGAAACCATTTTTTCGAACACGATTTCTTAAGTTTCTACGACTAAAAAGCCACGTTGAGTTTAAAAATCGTAAAATCATACTTTTAGTTTTTTTAGTTAGAAAGATACGACTTGCCTATAGAACCTATATCGATCATGATGCCCGGTTAACTTAAATATATTGGATCAAAAAGTAATGTTTCGGAAGTAAAACTTAAGCGAAAAATCGTCTTTCAATCAATTTGTCATAAAATTTGAACCTATTATCTGAAAAATTTTTATGTATTATTTTTAAATTCTAATTGTTAAATTTTTAAATGTATCATAAGGAGAAGTTTCTGCGATTATTTTGTCCATCATTTTTGGCTGATTTAAATGGCTTCAGTCTTTAAAATAATTCAGTTGGCAAGCGATTTCAATGTTCTAGAAAAAAATATCCAGAAATATTTGGTGTTTTTTTTAATGCAAACGATTCCCGAGGTGCTGGATGGTCAGGTGCAATGAAAAAATACCGAATTTGAGACCGGTGTCGAAAGTAACTATCTGCACCACAATCCCTCTTAAGGGATACTGGTCGCTGGTGTTATGAGAGCATTTGAGGCTTTGAAAATGATCCAAATTGATTTGGGATGATAACCAAGTGTACTACTGACCAATTTTCCAATAAAAAATGTCGAAATTTTGTGTTTTTTCGTTTTTTTCTGAGTATTTTTTTCAAAATGAAGTCAAAAATAATGTTTGGTTTAATTTAACCACTAAAACTTGAAATTTCACCTTGACGTAAGCCAACTTTCTGATCAGTGTTTTCGTGGCTTACTTTTGATCCTATTTCGAAAACAATCGAAGCACATTTTTTTTTCGGAAAATTTTAGAGTACCTAAGTTTATAAGTCTTACGGATATGTCATTAATTTGAGCTCCTTTCTAAATAAACCCTGGGCAGAGATAGATTTGAAATTGGTCGAGGGACACCTTTACTGGTAACGTATGTCTGAGTGTATCGGAACAAAATGTCATTGACCAATGTTTTGACAAGATAAGAGTAAATCTACAACATTGGCTAATCTTAATGTCCCATAGTTTCTCGTTAGGCTGAGTCTCATCCGGAAAAGTCAATTCCAGCGACCAGTACCCCCTTCAGGCTAAAAACAGGGTTTTCAGCGTCGCCTCAATGAAAAACTAGAAACCGCACAAACATATGGATTTCAGTTTAAAGATAATTGAACATTCATCTTGCTTTCACTTAACAAATTGAAGGTCTCTGATTGGCCGACCTATGAGGGACGACCTTTCAAAAGTGGCACTATTTCCACTTCGAAGACCTACTTCTTCCTGAAATTTGAAGATGGAGAGTACTTTTATAGCCTGTATTGACCACAGAAAACGTGAGCAGAACCTCAAGGTCCGATTTGCTCATTTAAATTTCATCCGGAGCTTAAATGAGCAAAAAACTGTTTTTTGGCCTTATTTCGAGTGCCTCGGGGGAAATACTACTCCTCCCTTGATTTTGACGGCAGGAAACTCAAACTGGTATAAATACGATCCCTTAGAATACGGGCAGACCCCCTAGGTCCACAATTTGCAATTTTGAATCTCGTTTTTGAAAACAGCGATTCAAATTCTCGGAAATCTTAAAATTTTGACAAAAATGCTGGAAGGCAAATACAATATTTTCAAAACGCAATTAAAATACTTATTTGATGACTATTAAGAATAAAATGACAAATAATCAACTCATTTTTGTCCATATTTTTTAAAAACAAACATTTTAAATATAATCTGGAAAACTTCATGTCCGAGCCTCGAAATGCGACGACTTCTCCCTTAGCCGTCGATGTACTTACCACAAGTTTTCTGATTGCAATTTTCGGCAACTGATGCAATGCCATCACAATTTCCTTCTCCCCAAATGCTATCCCCACGATAATTGCAAGATCGTATTCTGGTTTGACTGCCAGGTCCGCAAGGTTCCGAGCACGTTCCCCAGCTGGTCCAGCTTGACCAATGTTCTAAAAAACCTTGAGTCAAATATCATGCATTTCGTTAATTTTTTTAATCTTAATCTTGACCTGCATTTCTGTGTTTTAGAACGCAGATACAAAATGTATCTTTGAGAAATATCATTTTGACCGGCGGAATGTCGGAACAGGCCCCCGAAAGTTCCCCTTATTTTTTAATTTTACCGGTGTTGGTGTAAATGGCGGTCAAAATTTCAAATATACGATTTGAGAAGGTGCACATCACGCACATGAATTTTTATGAAGCACAAATTGGCTCATGAAATTTATCAGTAAATAGACAAATGAACAGTTTCCAGGATGATGAAACTGAATTATTTTATGCCCAATTGTAAGTTTAATATTTGCTTTCAATTAATAAATTGGTTTTTTGACATGTTTTGCTTTATTGCATCTTCAGAAAGAGAACAAATCGTAAAAATTTGTACAGAAACGTTTTTGGTGCGAAAAATGATTTGGGCCTTAGTTTTCTTAAATTAGGCGTCGAATATTTATAAAATCATAAATCGATTCACACCTAACTACAAACTAAAAATAATTTTTTCAACTATTAAAATAGAAAGCGTAGTTCATGTATTTTTTTTAGAAAACGGACTATTTCTCACGAACGCTACATGCGATTTTTTTCTGTTTTTCAAATAATCTTCGTGAATCTCTGGTTTTCTTGTTATCATCATTAGAAGGGGTGGTTGCTTTAAAAAACTACATGAGCTAAATATCCAACAGAAAAAAATTTAATAATTTATGTCAGATTTCTCTCAATCACTATTTAATGCAGATCTACTGCGCGCCATCATCACATTGATTAAGCTAAAAATTAAAATATTCAAAAAAAGGCGAAAATCTTAACAATTATAATACTATTTCTCATGGTTTATCTGACAGTTTCGCTATTTTTTACAGTATAAGCATTTTCAAAGATATATTCTGATTTTACAATTTCAAGTTCAAAAACTATCAAGAAACGGAATCCAGAATTTCCAAAAATAAGAAAAAAATATAAAACAAATTTGCATTTTTTATGAAATTATAATATTGAAATACTTTCATTAATAGTTATTTTTGCTGTAAATAATATTCTTCGTAATTTGAGACTATCCTATGTGTAGAATTTGAAATAAATTAATTGCTTTAGCAAGCTAATCTGATATTCTAGAATTTTTATCGATAGTAATAAACTTTTTTTTGCTTGCAATCAATTTCTCGTGTGATGGATGGTCGGATACGACAAAATAATACTGAATTTGCGACCGTGGTCGAAAATAACTATTGCACCCACAGTCCCCTGAAGATGTACAATTACAGCTTTGTTTAAAGACTGTTTCATTAACTGGGGTTGCAAAAGGACCGCAAAGTGACGCGCGGCAAACTTTTGGTTTCTACTCAAAATAAAAAGTCCATTTTAGTGCCCCCTGACGACACCTATGACATCAAGCTCATGATTTCGGCTCCAGACAATCAATAATTATGCATCACACCAAATTTTTTGCAAAATGTGCTATAAATTTTAATCAATACAACCTATAATCAATACTGATTTTTGACTTGCAAATTTCTTATTTCAAATATTGTAATCAAATTTTTTCATGAATGTACAAAAATTTATAATTGAATATCGAGTGCTCAAGAAATGTCACAATTATATTTATTTTGCAATTTATTATTCAGATTTGCATAACTTCTCAAAAACATTAAAAAAAGCTTACCGTAATCTTCATAATCAAATTCAAGCTCAGCTATCATTCCGAACGTTTTCATAAATTTGATTTCGAACTTCGTTCCAACTATGATATCATCAGTTCGTAAAAAATCCTTTAATAAAATTTTAGTGGCTGAAACTTATTTTTTTTTTAAATTTTATTGATCTACTGCTATTGATTTTTGTAAGAATTAAAATAAAATTTTGTATTCAATTTAAATGCTTTAGAAAAATTAAAAATTAACACCTTTTTTTCTTCAAACAGCCAATATTTGTTAAATTGTCACAAAAAAGTTGCCTTAACCATTACACACCAATAATTTTCTATCCGATTACACACTTATTGTACTAAATTGTACAAGCCCTTTATCACGCCGGAGTAATCAAGCCTAAGCTAGGCGAACTGAGTTGTCCTCTTTTTAGTGGCCTTGACATTTGATCACAATACCATTTATGATCCTTCAAAAATACTTTTTACCGATTTTTGGAAATCGTACTTTTTGGTAAACAGTAAAAATAGAAATTACCTTGTTGTATGGCTAGTGGAAATTCAGAGATATTTTCACTTAGAGAAAAAGATTCCATAAAGCTTAAATTGACTTATTTCATTTATAATTTGCATATCACTCTGGAATAAATCTTTTTTGTTGGTAAAAACTTTAACTTCATTTTTTCGGGCTTATATTGGACCAAAGATAATGTAATTTTGAAAAAATTAAATGTTAAAAAATTAAGTCTGACCTTGATTCTCAATAATTTGAAAATAATGTACTTTTCAATTCCAAAATTCAAGCCCGTAATAAGCCTTCAGGAGTTCGAGTCGAAAACTTATTTTCATTAATTTTTTTTCCGATTTTTGATTCGTGCATTTTGCGCTAAGGGGGTACGAACTTCTTTTCAGACGATTGAATAAGCTTTTTTTTAATAAGAGACTAATATTGAGTAGCCAGTGTTCTATTTCATCTTGTTATTCATATGCTGATTTTTGAAAAAGTATGGTTTTCCGATGGAGGTATCCCTGAAACTAAACCTCTATTTGTCTTGCATTATCGAGCACACAAAATAAAATTATAAAACAAATTATAATCCTCCAATTAAGGTCTATCATTGATCTTGCGTCATTAAAAATAAATAAATCATTTCATCGCATTTATTATCTACCGCAATAACCGCCCAAAGTGGCGTCCCCGAATGGCGTTTGGGTGTGAGGGGAATTTCATGGTTTGGTGTGAGAGGTTAACTAAAGCATTTTTCGAACATTATTTTTCTGATAAGTATATATTGGAAGGAACGAATTATTTGTAAACTCTAATTTTCGAAAAAAATTTCTCGTTTTTCTCTA
>SCLH01000385.1:480967-505368 GCA_004367855.1 Oikopleura vanhoeffeni | reverse complement strand
TTCAAAAAATCATAACAATCACTATCACACAACCGATCTCAAATTACGACTTGATTAAGAAAGTTCGAACAAATATCTCAAACTTATCTTTTTAAATAGTTAATTTTTTAATTTCAAAGTGTTAGATCGACACTCCTTTAGCGATACTAAAAGTCACAATGTTCGATATTTTGTCTATATCAAAACTCTAGCCAATTATCAAATTGATGTATTGTTTAATTCACACATATAGATAATAATTACTTAACTAAAGATTTTCGAACATTATTTTTCTAGATAAGTCATATATTGGAAAGGTAACGAATTATTTGTAAACTCTAATTTTCGAAACAAATTTCTCGTTTTTTCTCTAATTTTGTTCGCTCAAATAGATTAAAAATAAATTGTTTTAATTTACATCTATTGAAAAAAATACTTAAAAAATAAGCCGATACAAGTGTTTTTAAGATAAACATAAACCAACTATTATTCATTACATTAAAAATGATATTATTTCCCTATCATCAGAGAAGCACCGTGCAGCATTTACTGCTTCACCTACGTATATTTCGAAAAAAGTAACGATATTTTGCTATTTTTGCAAAAATTAAACTTTGACATATGAAAGTGTTTTGGATTGACAGAATATAATATAAAAGCTTTCAGGGTAGCTTAAAAGGAGGGTCGGTGCGATTTTGACAGATACGGATATGCAGGTCTTGATTCAAAAATTTTTCACTTGGTTATATATTTTTCTCAATATTATTACCACCAAGTGATGATCATACTTCGGGCAAATTTTGTTAAACTAAGAATTCATGGAGTAATTAAGTACTTCAGTAATTTAAAAAATATTGTCAAAAAAAAATCGCTATCACAACTAGTTTGTCCGTGTATCGTCACGTACAAATTTACACTTATTTTGGGCTGATTATGCATCTCATGGGTGTATATATTACAGATAAAATAGTTTTATAGTAAATATGCGGTCTATGAAAACTGTTTTCTCATTGGAAAAGATTACTTTAAAACTTTTGTTTCTTGAGTAAATGGTTAAATTTTTGATTCGGAACAAATTTTGGGCACTTCAAATGGGCATCCTCGGATACTTCCCTAAACAACTGGCTTCCTCAGGGAATTTCGATATTATGTATCATTTTCACACAATTTAATTTTTTTTGGCGAAAATCTTAAAAAAATGAAAAAATAACTTTCAGAAACGGCTAAGGTATAGAAATTTAAGATATATTTTGCAATAAAATTGCCAAACTTTATGACATATTTGAATTATGGGTCTGTGACGATCTTTATTTTCTAACGCCGTTTTGGCGCTCTCGGAGTTTTTTTTTCACAGTCAACAGGCTGTGAAGGGGATAAAAAAAGTGCTTCCTTTCAGCGCATACTCAGCGGTCAGAAGATAATGATTCGGCTACAATTAATCTAAATATCGACGTTTCTAGAATTGTATTCATTTTTGAGAATGAGACTGACGGCCGCTGAGTAGCCGGGTTCGCTCAGAAATGAATAGACGTGTTTTTTCAAATCGCGATTAATAGTGTTAATAAAATCTTTACAGAAATATTTTTTCGACTTCAACGCCAGAATTTTTTTTTGTGACTAATTGAAGTTGTTTAAATTCAATTAATTAAAATCATTAAACGTCCCGTTGGCCGACCAAATCTCGGACCCGTAAGTGTCTTTGCACATTAATTGGTGCCAGCGCTTAAATTTAGCCATTATAAACCGAACAATTAATTATCAAATATACTTTTTTCACATGATATGATATTATCCAAAAAATTAATCTACAGTTCTATAAAACAATTTGTTTGAAAAGTTAATAAAACGTCATCAAATTTGAAGAAGAAATTAAACAATTCTCTCATTTTTGCCGATCTCAGAACCCAGTGCATAAATAACACGAATTTAGGGTAATTTGACATTTTGTTTTTCAAAATATTAAACCGCCAACCAATTTTGGTATTGCAGACGCAAAAAAAAATGGAATGTTTTATCACCATTCTCATGTAAAAGATCTTAAATGTTTTCGGAATAATTATTTCTCGTGATTTCTTGTTCCTTATTTTCGGCTACGCCATTCTCTGTAATGAGTATTACGGAATTTTATTGATTCTTCTAAAAATGATCCAGTCTAAACCGGAGGCCATTACTGTAAATGCCATAAAAGTACTTAAGAAGATTCGTTACGATATCTTTTTAAGGGGTCTTCCACGTTGATTTGAGTACTTTGAAAAAACAATTCAGCTACAAGTTAATTTGAAAAAGTACTCGAATTACGTCAAAAAAAAATTCCAGAGTCAACTTTTAAGATGTTGTTAAGACATTTTTCTCATTACATTAAAGTCCAAATGAAATCACGTGACAAAATAATCTCAAAGATAAGTTTGAAATATGTCATAGATAAATCCTATATTTCCGAAAATAAGATCACGTTGACGTGTTTGGAAAATATAATTATGTTCGAAACTTTTGATAGGTGCCTATATTGCCAAAAATTTTTCTGGCGTAAATATTGATCACCTATTTGCGTTACTTCATCAAAACCTATTTCCTTATTGGTAAAAGTCACTGTGTATCATTTAAGGTCTTTGGTGTGTTAATGGGGAAAAAGTCTTAAAAAACTGTACTGAAGAAGACACTTCACTCTTTTAAAATTGATTGTAAGTAATTTTTGAACAAAAAACGCTACTATTTGCGTCAACCTATTCCTTTAATACACGGCACTCGATCGCACTTGGGCCTATGGTGTAATGGAAAAAGTTCTTAGATTTTTTCGGTCCCGCTCAAAGGCTTTTCTTGGGATGATTTTAAATTTTTTTTGCAAAAATAAGTACTGTAATACAGTAAAATTTTCAAAAAAGCACAAACGTCATTTGTTCAAATAGTCGGATCTCCTTGTAAATTTTCATTCATACATGATTAAGGGTTCCAAATTGCGATTAAGGCCCTTGCCACCATTAATGTGCAAAAAACACTACGGGAGTTAAAATCGATGTCTCGGATAAAATGATATCATTATTCAATAAAGAGGAGAGATTAATGTGATTTGTCGGATTTTTTCACGGCGGAGAATATTTTATATGCCCGACCAAAACCTCACACTTTGTGAAACTCTACCTGTAGATTTTACGTACATCTGTATAAACAATTTATTTTCAAAAATATTATTTTTATTCAAATCGGAAAACATGCCTCAATATTTGGGCGAAATTGATCTGAGAAATTTTAATTTATAGTACAAACACATGCCTGACAATTTTAGTTTTGATGATCTTATCAGAAACTTCAGGGTTTAATTAGATCGAACTCAAATTGAATTGGATTATCCCATAACAATTTTAGAAATCTAGAAATTCCCAAAAAACCTTTAATTTTTTCAGTCAATCACAGTACCGAATTACTATCTCACATTGAGATCTGGACTCAATCGAAACAAACTTTGTCGATTAGCCCAAAAATTGGGTAGACTATGGTAGATAATTGAGCGGTAATAATTAGCAATAAATAATTATACGTGATAATATCTAACTGAAACTGATCCATTGTCTATAACCAATCGTCCAATCTATCTGGCGTGCATGCTACTTCAAATTTCACTCAACAACATTAAGCAAACATTTTGATATCTTGGTTCGGCTGCAACAATCATGACGAGTCAAAATATTAACACTGTATCAATGAGATATTTCATTTCTGAATTCTACAATTGGACCATCTCCCGTATCCTGGCCCGCTGTATGAATAAAAGTGTCACCAGTTCCAATCGAAACATTGATTCCTATCTGATGTAGCGATTGTCACTATGATTTATCGCCATTCCAAGATGTTGTGCTATGCTGTCCCTATCTTGAGGTATGCCATTCCATAGTTTCCCTACAGAAAATATATTTTGGAATTTTATGTATAGTATTATTATGCAATTGGTTTCAATGTTTTATCATTTGCATATTAATTTCCAATTTATAAGTATTGATGATTTTCTGTAAACTGTTGTTTAGGGTACTGGGACCAAAAAAAATACAAAAAAACCCAAAACTTTAAAAATTTTTTTCGTTTGAATTGGGATTGCTCTATGCCGCATATGGCTTTCAACATAAAAAATTATCTGCCTGCATTTTTATCGCGAAAATAAAAATTTAAGGACAATGTAGAACCACAATACCGTTTTATGTGGTTCCTACATTTTTCAAAGTTGCTTTCGCGATAAAAAATCAATATAATTAATTGTACTGTTTATTGAACGCATAGAGGCAACCACAAATGACGAGGCAAAGAAATTTCGAAAAGTTTGCGTTTTTATTGTTATTTTTTAGATATTTTTCTCAACATTGATGTTAAAAGATACCTGTTTTGACCATCTCAAACTGCATAATTATGGGAGTTGACATAAAGCCAAACTTTTCTCATCAAGTACTTCCTTCAGTTTCTTTTGTGCAGATACCAAAATTTTTACACGTGACCTGAAATTCATTTTTTTTGAAATATTTGCCGAAATCAAGACAACGGGCGCTTTAGAAAAGCTTTTTTTCGATTCGAGCTACCTTTTGAAAAGAGTGAATCTTAAACATCTTGACCAGGAGAGAGAAAGATTTCTCGATGAAAGAAGATTAACTTTGTATTGGAATCTGTTATTTTAGCAGTATTTATTAAAAACAAATGTGTACTTATTATGACACGAACCACTCCTCAGAAGGTTTTAAAATACTAATTATTAACAAGTTATGTTACAATTAAGGAATATTTCAAGATAAAAACCACTTGGGAGGAGAAAAGAATTTTCCGTTTTTTTGCTTAAGTTGCCCTTGTGTCGCCTTATTGTGGAACAAAGAGTTGCTCATACAAAAACATTTTCGTGCATATCAATGTTTGGCCAAGTTTAAAGGCATAGTTCTTACAATTTATGGCTTAAAGCCCCCTGTCGGCTAATATTTATCAGGAATATAATCGAATAAAACACTATACTTTTAGGGGGTTGTATAACGTGGGTCTTACATTTTTCATACAGATGCTAAAGAGTACTAGCCTTGGAGGGGTACTGGTCGCTAGTTTTATGAGGCCTTAGGGCATATTAATGCCCAAAAATGACCCGGGGTGATAACCAACGTGAACAACGAAAACACCACCCCAAAATTCCCATTCAAAACACAATTTTGTAAATTTTCTTTTTTCCGATTTTTCTTTCGATGTATTTTCAAAAATGGAAGTTCAACAATAACGTTTGCTTTGATTTAACAACTAAAACTTTCAAATACACCTCTGACGTTTACGCCAACTTTACTGACCAGTGTTTCGTAGCTTTCTTTACTGACAAAAAAATCGAAGCCTTTTTTTGAAAATTCTCGTGTTCCTTAAAAACTCATATTCCGAATTTTAGGGTTCAAAATCGCCAAAAAAGTGCTCGAGTTTATTGTTCGTATTGTGTATAAGCGAGCTTAAGTTAAAAAATAATATGAATTTTATTAATTTTCCAAGGAGGAGATAGTTTTCCAACAAATAATGGCAAAAAACGGTGGTTTATTCAATTCCAGAAAAAAGCAGAAATTAGAAAAACTGGTCGATTTTTATTTTTGGGTCTACAACTTTTACAGAGGTATATGTCAAAATTTCAGCCAATTTGCCGACATACAACCTACCGGAGGATGTTTGATCGATTTTTGCTTGGATCCTCTTGTGATGCTTATGTGTGGGAATGTGTAGCATTACAAAAAAATTGTGGCACATCCTGCACGCAAGCTCAAGCTAAGTGTCAAGCCTACTGCATCTGCAATAATATCACGACTCCCCGCTTGGCTAATATTCTATCGAGAAAAACTTCCAATTCCAGCGACCAGTACCACCTTAAGAAGAGTGGTCGTCGATATTTGAGAAGCTTTTCAATAGTTTGATAAACTTTTTCCCTTATTTGACCATTGTAAACAAAAATCATGCATCGAAAAAACAAACGTGCGAATGGCTCGTTCAATCAGAACTGCTTACAAAAAGTGACAAAATAATTCTTTTAAATGTATCTACAGTATGTACTTTTTTAAACATTGCGAGTGAAAATTGTATTAAGTTATTACGGCCAATTCAAATGAGACAACTAGGGTCAATTTTTTTCAAGTCACAGCTATGCCAATGAGACAGGGTTTCCAAAATAAAATCCACCTTGGTAACCATTTTAATTGGCGCCTAATTACCTGAATGACCATTTCACTTACAAGTTAAAAAGTAACTACCTCTGAGTTTCAAGTATCAACATATTGAATATATGATTAAATTAAACCGGGCCCAGAACGGAAAACGGAACCGCTGAGCGAGTTTATGGAGAAAATTCTTGGATAGGGCTTCAGAAATCACCAAAAAACAGTATTTTTCACAATCATCATACGAGTTCAAATTGTGTTTCTGGGGATTCTAAGCCAAATTATAGAATTTTTCGAACACTCTGCTGAGCGTCTGTCAAGTTCTGTTCGTAACATGACATATTTTTTTTGTCATTTTCAATTTTCTTTCGCGTATTTATCGACATCTTAAATTTTCAAGAATTGGCACAAATTGACTATTAATATCAATTTGATGAAAACCCCAAAACCGGTTTCCATTTGAAAGCTAAGTGATCTGTTTAAGGGCGTGGGTTTTGAAAAATCCCATCTTCCCTCCCGTTTAATTTTTGGATACTTTTACAAAATTTTAATATACATTAAAAACTTCACATTTCTCAGCGATCGTCGAACGAAATTTCAAAATTTGTTTTGACGTTATGGACGCCGACAGTCAAAATGTAGTGTTTAAAAATATCACTCATAAAAATTTAAATTTTAAACTAAGATTATTCCAAATTTATCAGTCAATATAATTCGTAACTCAAAGTTACCTACAAGAATCAAAAAGTGTTAATCTTCATTTCTTAGCATGCTGCGGACAGTGACAATTCTTGTAAATGATTAAAATGAGAGTGCGCGTTTTATTTCAGTTGCGAAAAAAGTCAAAATTGATATTTGTCATATTAGCACAATGATTCAGAATGTGCTGGGATGTAAGTGGTAAGATGTGTCAAACGGATCGCAGACCAAACAAAGTATTTCTTTGAGTCATTCTGAAAATTTTCAGTCCACAAAACTCAATCCGAAACCGACTGCTTCATTTTTAGTTTGCATAAAAAAGTATCTTATTTTATAAACTGATTTTTAATATGAAATTTGGTGAAAATATTCGAAAAAATCAGAAAATTAAAAAAAAATTTATTATAAAAAGACAAACTATTATATATCCTACGTTTTCATTTATTATAATTCTTCAAGAAAAGCTGATTTGAGCTGCAGAGTTAAATAGTCAAAAACGCACAATACTAGAATTACGAAAAAACCTAAGCATGGCCATTAAATGCATACTTTTTCATTATCTGAAGTCAATTTTCAAAAACTTTTTTTAAGCAACAATTAAGATTTTCAAACGGCTTGATCAGGCATAAAATGGTAAGCCAATTGTTTCAAATCCATCAAAAATAATTTTCGCCAAAAAACAAAATACGACGATGATTAAAAGAATAAAGCTAACCAAGAACATTGCTGTACAGGAATCGAAGTTTTCTTTTGTAGTCGATTTTAGACGTTTTAAAGATGTACTGGCTTGTCCAAAATTAAACCGACTTTCGGTCTTCGAAATGTATTCTTATCGTTTTAATTACCAAATAATGCTCCAAATTCTCTCATATTTAAAGGTAGAATTATGAACAAGGATCAGAACTGTTGCGCTAAACAAGTAATCATTTCTCAAGCACCCTCCAAGTCGTCTTTGATTACACCTAATCATGAACACGGTACTCAGAAGTACAATAATTTGCATCTTTTGTACCATTAAAATTAAATTTAAATACCACTTTAAGACAAGTATGCTACAGGGTTAATGTCAACCACCCGGTGAATTCCGAATAACATTTCTTAAACTTTCAAAATTTCATTTCAGAAATCGTCTGAACCTTTCCGCATCAATAACCTTCCCCACGAAACTCCATTCATAACGTTTACTATCATACAGCGTGTGTTATGAATCCCGCTGATTGCCAATGGTCTAAGGATATGATTGAGTGATTTACAACCCGATCAAATTTTAGCGTCCCAATGTCACGTCATCATTGCTATATCATACTCAAGACAATCAGTATGACACATTGTGGAATTCGAAACACGCCGTATAGAGATAGTAAACGTTTTTAGAGATTGATACGTTGAGGAAAAGGTAATAAGAACACCTCACTTCAAACTGGTATAACAGTGTCTAAACAATTCACAATGAAAGTTATTTCCGGGTTAATGGTGCTTGATATAAACTCTTAGATCTCCATATAGAAAAGCTCAAGATGAATTTGCATAACGATCTAAGTTCAGCATTCATTCCGACAGTGTTCAATAAATGTTGATTTCAAACTTAGTTCCAAGTATAACATCATCAGTTTGAAAAGAATTTCTAAAATAACTTCTAAATTACCAAAGCTCCATTTTTTGACTTAACTTTATAAAGCTACACATGAAAACTTTTCGATATCTCACTCCTTTTTCATCAAAGCGTAGACAGAAGTTTTAAATTCTATCAATTGATGAGTCCAACAACGACGCTATATATTATTAGATCACAATGAGTTTTACTCTTCTTTTTTTCACATCTGATTATTATCCCACACTTTCCGAGAGTTTTAAACTTTCAACTTATCAACCCATTGGACCTTTCTTACTCATGAAGCAAATCAAATTTGTTATAACTTGATTGTATGCAAATATAAATTTATTTGCATATGAACGCAACAGTTAACAAAATTCTCTTGCATTTTTATAACATATATTAATTAAAATAATATCAAAATTAACAAATTACTTCCAAACTATATTAGGTAAAATAACCCCAAAATTTAACAATAGATCTCATCGCGACTCAAATAGATTAAAATAAATTGTTTTAAATTTAATCTATGAAAAAATACTTAAAAAATAAGCCGAGTACAACGTGTTTTTAAGGATAAACATAAACCAAACTTATTTTCATTACATCATTAAAAATGTTATTATTTCCTTATCATCAGAAGAAGCACCGTGCAGCATTTACTGCTTCACGCTACGTATTTCGAAAAAAAGTACGATTTTTGCCTATTTTTGCAAAAAATTAAACTTTGACATAATGAGAGGTTTTGGATTGACAGAATATAATAAAAGCTTTCAGGGTAGCTTAAAGGGGGTCGGTGCATTTTGACAGATACGGATATGGGCTCTTGATGAAAAATTTTTCACTTGGTTTATATATTTTTCAATATACCACCAAAGTGATGATTCATACTCCGGGCAACTTTTGTAACTAAGGAATTCATTGAGTTATTAGTACTTCAGTAATTTAAAAAATATTGGTCAAAAAGAAAATCGCTATCTACACTAGTTTGTCCGTTATCGTCACGTCAATTTACACTTTATTTGTGCTGATTATGCATTCATGGGTGTATATTTACAGGTAAAAATATTTTTTATAGTAAATATGCGGTCTATGAACTGTTTTCTCATTGAAAAATTATTTAAAACTTTTGTTTCTGAGAAATTGTTAATTTTTGATTCGGAACAAATTTATTTGGCAACTTCAAATGGCATCCTCGGATACTTCCTTAAAAACTGGCTTCCTCAGAATTTCGATATTATGTATCATTTTCACACAATTAATTTTTTTTGGCGAAAATCTTAAAAAAATGAAAAAATAACTTTCGAACGGCTAATGGTATAAAATTTTCAAGAATATTTTTGGCAATAAAATTGCAAACTTTATGACATATTTGAATTATGGGTCTGTGACGATCTTATTTCTACGCCGTTTTGGCTCTCGGAGTTTTTTTTTCACAGTCAAAGGCTGTGAGGGGATAAAAAAAGTGCTTCCTTTCAGCGCATACCTCAGGGTCAGGAAGATAATGATTCGGCTAAATTAATTAAATATCGACGTTTCTAGAATTGTATTCATTTTTGAGAGATGAGACTAGCGGGTCGCTCAGAAATAGAATAGACGTTTTTTCAAATCGGATTAATAGTGTTTAATAAAATTCTTTTCAGAAATATTGTTCGATTCAACGCCAGAATTTTTTTTGTGACTAATTGAGGTGTTAAAATTTCATTAAATAAATCATTAAACTCCCGTAGTGGCCGACAATCTCTGGACCCGTAGTGTCTTTGCACCATTAATGGTGCAGCGCTTAAATTGAGCATTATAACCGAACATTAATTATCAAAATATATTTTTTCAATGATAATGATATTATCCAAAGAATTATCTACAGTTCTATAAAACAATTTGTTTGAAAAGTTAATAAAAAGTCATCAAATTTGAAGAAGAAAATTAAAAATTCTCTCATTTTTGCCGATTCTCAGAACCAAGTGCATAAATAACACGAATTTAGGGTTAATTTGACATTTTGTTATTTCAAATATTAAACCGCCAACAATTTGGGTATTGCAGCTGCAAAAAAAAATGGAATGTTTTATCACCATTCTCATGTAAAATGAGTCTTAAATGTTTTCGGAATAATTATTTCTCGTGATTTCTTGTCTCCTTTTTTTCGGCTACGCATTCTTCTGTAATCAGTATTACGGAAGTTATGACTTCTAGAAATGATCCATCTAAACCGGAGGCCATACTGTAATGCAATAAAAGTCTTAAGAAATTCGTTACGATTCTTTTAAGGGTCTTCCACGTGATTGAGTACTTTGAAAAAACATAGTACAGTAATTTGAAAAAGTACTCAATTACGTCAAAAAAATTCCAGGGTCAACTTAAGTGTTTTAAGACATTTTTCTCATTACATTCAAAGTCCAAATAAATCACTGACAAAATAATTCAAATAAGGTTTGAAATATGTCATAGATAAATCCTTATTTCTCGAAAATAAGATCACGTGACGTGTTTGGAAAATATAATTATGTTCAAACTTTTGATTAGGTGTATATTGCCCAAATTTTTCTGGCGTAATATTGATCACTATTTGTTTACTTCATCAAAACCTATTTCCTTATTTGAAGGTCACGTGATCATTTAGGTCTTTGGTGTAATGGGGAAAAAGTCTTAAAAACTTCTGAAGAACACACTTCACTCTTTTAAAAATTGATTTTAAGTAATTTTTGAAAAAAAACAGATACTATTTGGTCAACCTTATTCCTTTAATAACGTCACTCGATCACTTTGGGCTATGGTGTAATGGGAAAAGTCTTAGATTTTTTGGTCCCGCTCAAAGGCTTTCTTGATGATTTAAATTTTTTTTGCAAAAAATAAGTACTGTAATACAGTAAAAATTTTCGAAAAAAGCACAAACGTCAATTTGTTCAAATAGTCGATCTCCTATGTAAATTTTCATTCATACATGATTAAGGGTCCAAATTGCGATTAAAGGCCCTTGCACCATTAATGGTGCAAAAGACACTACGGGAGTTAAAATGATGTCTCGGATAAAATGATATCATTATTCTATAAAGAGGAGGATTAATGTGATTTGTCGATTTTTCACGTGGGAGATATTTTTTATGGCCGACCAAAACCTCACACTTTGTGAAACTCTACCTGTATCATTTTACGTACATGTGTAATAAACAATTATTTCAAAAATTATTATTTTTTATTCAAATCGGAAAAATGCCTCAAATTTGGCGAAATTGAATCTGAGAAATTTTAATTTATGGTACAAACCACAATGCCTGACAATTTTAGTTTTGATGATCTTATCAGAAACTTCAGGGTTTTAATTAGATCGGAAGCTCAAATTGAAATTGGGATTATCCCATAACAATTTTAGAAATCTAGAAATTTCCAAAAACCTTTAATTTTTTCAGTCAATCACAGTAGCCGAATTACTATCTCAACATTGAGATCTGGACTCAATCGAACAAACTTGTCGATGCCAAAAAATTGGGTGAGACTATGTAGAATTGAGGTAATAATTAGAATAATAATTATTGTGATAATATCTAACCTGGAAATGAATCCATTGTCTATAACCAATCGTCCAATTATCTGGCGTGCATGCTACTTCAATTTCATCAACAAATAAGCAAACATTTTGATATCTTGGTTCGGTGCAACAATCATGACGAGTCAAAATGTTAACACTGTACAATGAGATTTTATTTCTGAATTCTACAATTGGACCATCTCCCGTTCCTGTCCCGCTGGTATGAATAAAAGTGTCACCGTTCCAATCGAACATTGTTCCTATCTGATTGTAGCGATTGTTACTATGTTTAACGCCATTCCAAGATGTTGTTGCTATGCTGTCCCTATCTTGAGTATGTCCATTCCATAGTTTCCCTACAGAAAATATATTTTGGAATTTTATGTATAGTATTATTATGCAATTGGTTTCAATGTTTTATCATTTGCATATTAATTTCCAATTTATAAGTATTGATTGATTTTTCTGTAAAACTGTTGTTTAAGGGTGTGGACCAAAAAAATACAAAAAAACCCAAAACTTTGAAAATTTTTTTGTTGTGATTTGGGTTGCTCTATGCCGCATATGCGTTCTCAACATAAAAAATTGATCTGCTGCATTTTTATCGCGAAATAAATTCAGGAAATGTAGGAACCACAATACCGTATGGTGGTTCCTACATTTTTTAAAGTTGTTTCGCGATAAAAAATCATATAATTAATTGTTTATGTTTTGAACGCTTAGAGCAACCCAAATGACGACAAAGAAATTTCGAAAGTTTTGCGTTTTATTGTATTTTTTAGTATTTTTCTCAACATTATGTTAAAAAATACCGTTTGTGACCACTCAAACTGCATAATATGGGGTTGACATAAGCCAACTTTCTCATCAGTATTCCTTCAGTTTTCTTTTGTGAGTACAAAAATTTTTACACGTGACCTTGAAAATTCATTTTTTTGAAATATTGGCCGAAATCAAGAAACGGCGCTTTAAAAGCTTTTTTTCGATTCGAGCTACCTTTTGAAAAGAGTGAATCTTAACATTTGACCTAGGAGGAGAAAGATTTCTCGATGAAAGAAGTTGAACATTTGTATTGGACTGTTTTTTAGCATATTTTATAAAAAAAATAGTACTTATTGACACGAACACTCCTCAGAAGTTTAAAATACTAATTATACAAGTTATGTTACAATTAAGGAATATTTCAAGATAAAACCTGGGAGGAGAAAGATTTTCCGTTTTTGCTTAAGTTGCCCTTGTGTCGCTTATGTGTGAAAAAGTGTGCTCATACAAAAAATTTGTGCATATTGTTTGGCAAGTTAAAGGCTAGTTCTACAATTTATCCTTAAAGCCCTGTTCGGCTAATATTTTATCAGGAATATATCAAATAAGAAACCACTATACTTTTAAGGGGGTTGTTTACGTGGGTCTTATCTTTTCATACAGAATAGCTAAGAGGGTACTAGCCTTAAGGGGGGTACTGGTCGCTAGTTTTATGAGGCCTTAGGGGCAATATAAATGCTCCAAAATGACCCGGGGTGATAACCAAGTGAACAACCGACCAAATCATCAAAAACAATTTTTGAAATTTTTTCTTTTTTCCGATTTTTTTCGATGTATTTTTCAAAATGAAGTTCAAAAATAACGTTTGCTTTGATTTAACAACTAAAACTTCAAAATATCACCTTGACGTAACCCAACTTTCTGACCAGTGTTTCAGTAGCTTTCTTTACTGACAAAAAATCGAAGCCTTTTTTTTGAAAAGTTTCTCGTGTGTCCTTAAAAAATCATATTCCGAATTTAGGGTCAAAATCGCAAAAAAGTGCTCGAGTTTATTGTTCGTATTTGTATAAGCTAGCTTAGTAAAAAATAAATGAATTTTATAATTTTTCCAAGGAGGAGATAGTTTTCCAACAAATAATTGCCAAAAAACGGTGGTTCTATTCACATTCCAGAAAATAAAGCGAAATTAGAAAAACTGGTCGATTTTATTTTTGGTCTACAACTTTTACAAGTTATGTCAAAATTTCAGCCAATTGCGACATAAAACCTAGGAGGAGATAGTTTTATCATTTTGGCTTGGGTCCTGTTGTGTTGCTTATGTGTGGGAATGTGTATGCATACAAAAAAATTTTGGCACATCTTGCACGCAAGCTAAAGGCTAGTTCAACCTACTGGCTAATCTCAATAATATCACCGACTCCCCGCTTGGCTAATATTTTATCGAGAAAAATCAATTCCAGCGACCAGTACCCCCTTAAGAAGGTGGTCGTCGTATTTTGAGAAGTTTTCAATAGTTTGATAAACTTTTTCCTCTTTTTGACATATTTAAACAAAAATCATGCATCCGAAAAAACAAACGTGGCGAATGGCTCGTTCAATCAGAAACGTGCTTACAAAAGTGACCAAATAATTTATTTTAAATGTATCTACAGTATGTACTTTTTAAACTTGCGAAGTGAAAATTGTCATTAAAGTTATTACGGCCAATTAAAAATGGCAACTAGGTCAATTTTTTTCAAGTCAAGCTATAGCCAATGAGAAGGGTTTCAAAATAAAATCCACCTTGGTACCATTTTTAATTGGCCCTAATTACCTGAATGACCATTTTCACTTCACAAGTAAAAAAAAGTACATACTCTCTGAGTTTTCAAGGTTCAACAATGATTTATGATTTAAATTAACCGGGCAGAACGGAAACGGACCGCTGAGCCGAGTTTATGGAGAAATTCTTGGATAGGGCTTCAGAATCACCAAAAAACAGTATTTTTCACAAGTCATCATAGAGTCAAAATAGTGTTTCTGGGGATTCTTAAGCCAAATTATAGATTTTTTCGAACACTCTGCTGAGCGGTCTGCTCAAGTTCTGTTCAGTATACATTTGACAATTTTTTTTTGTCATTTTCAAAATTTTCTTTCGCTATTTATCGACATTCTTAAATTTTCAAGAATTGGACAAAATCTGACTATATATCTTGATGAAAACCCTAAAAACCTTGTTTCATTTGAAAAGCTAAGTGACTCGTGTTTAAGGGGGCGTGGTTTTGAAAATCCATCTCCTCCGTTATTTTTTGGGATACTTTTTAAAATTTTTATACATTTAAAAACTTCACATTTCTCAAGCGATCGTCGAACGAAAATTTTCAAATTTGTTTTTGAGTTATGGACGCCGACAGTCAAATGTAGTTGTTAAAAATATCACTCATAAAAATTAAATTTTTAAACCTAAATTATACAAATTTATCAATTCAAATATAATTCGTAACTCAAAGTTCTACAAGGAATCAAAAAGTGTTAATTTCATTTCTTTAGCATGCTGGGAAGTGACAATTCTTGTAAATGATAAAATGAGAGTGCGCGTTTATTTCCAGTTGCGAAAAAGTCAAAATTGATATTTGTCGATATTAGGCACAATTGATTCAGAATGTGTGGTGTAAGTGGTAAGGATGTGTCAAACGGAATCGCAAGACCAAACAAAGTATTTCTTTGATTCATTCTAAACATTTTCAGTCCCAAAACTCAATCCGAAACCGACTGCTTTCATTTTAGTTGCAAGTAAAAAGTATCTTATTTTTAAACTGATTTTTAGTTCGAAATTTGAAAATATTCGAAAAAATCAGAAAATTAAAAAAAAAAATTTATTATAAAAAGACAAACTAATTTATATATCTACGTTTTCATTTATTATAATTCTCAAGATAAAGTCTGATTTGAGCTGCAGAGTTAAAATATCAAAACGCACAATACTAGAATTTACGAAAAAAAACCTAAGCATGGCACATTAAATGCTACTTTTTTCATTCTTGAGTCAATTGTTAAAAAACTTTTTTTAAGCAACAATAAGATTTCAAAACGGCTTGATCAGGCATAAAATGGTGAAGCCATTGTTTCAAATCATCAAAATAATTTTCGCCAAAAAACAAAATACGACGAGATTAAAGAATAAGCTAACCAGAAATTGCTGTACAGAATGCGAAGGGTTTTCTTTGTAGTGATTTTAAAGACGTTATAAAATGTACTGGCTTGTCAAAATAAACCGACTTTCGGTCTTGGAAATGATATTCTTATCGTTTTAATTTACCAAATAATGCACAATTCTCTCATTTTAAGGTAAGAATTATGAACAAGGATCAGAACTGTTGCGCTAAACAAGTAATCATTTATCTCAAGCACCACCAAGTCGTCTTCAATTACACCGAATCCATGAAACGGTCTCCAGGAAGTCAATAATTTGCATCTTTTGGTACATTAAAATTATTTTAATACCACTTTTAAGACAAGTATAGCTACAGTGGTTAATGTCAACCACCCGGTGAATCCGATAACATTTTTAACTTTCAAAATTTTTCATTTCAAATCGTCTGACCTTTTTTCCGCATCAATAACCTTTCCCCAACGAAACTCCATCTCATAAACGTTTACTATCCATACAGCGTGTGTTTGAATCCCGCTGATGCCGTCTAAGTGATTGATTGAGTGATTACAACCGATCAAATTTAGCGGTCCCAATGTCACGCATCATTGCCTATAATCATACTCAAGACAATCAGTAAGACAACATTAGTGGAATTCGAACACGCGCTATAGAGATAGTAAACGTTTTTGAGATTGATAGCCGTTGAGAAAAAGGAATAAACACCGTCACTTCAAACTGAATATAAAGTGTCTAATACAATTCACAATGAAATTTATTCCGGGTTATCTGCTTGATTATAAACTCTTAGATACTCCATTAAAAACTCACGATGATCTTCATAACGAATCTGAAGTTCAGCTATCATTCCGACAGTGTTCATAAATTTGATTTCAAACTTAGTTCCAAGTATAACATCATCAGTTTGAAAGAATTTCTAAAAATAACTTTAAATTACCAAAGCTCATTTTTGACTTAACTTTATAAAGCTACAGCATGAAACTTTTCGATATCTCCTCCTTTTTCATCAAGGCGGGTAGACAGAAGTTTTAAATTCTTATCAATTGATGAGTCAACAACGACGCTTTTTTGTGTCACATGAGTTTTCTCTTCTTTTTTTTCACATCTGTTATTTTCCCCCATCTTTCCGGTTTTAAACATTTCAACTTTTCCACCCATTTACCGTTTTTACTCATGAAGAATCAAATTTGTTAACTTGAAATTGTATGCAATTTATTTATTTGCTTGAACAGCAACAGTTCTAAATTCTCTTGCATTTTATAACTATATTTAAAAATAATTCAAAAATTAACAAAATTACTCACAAACTTATATTTAAGGTAAATTAACCCCAAAAAATTTAACAATTTAGATAAAAATATTCGAAAATGGTCATAGGCTGTCATAGGCTTGCCGAAATTCCAGAATATTTTAAAAATAAACAAAATTCCTCACAAAATCGTACTTAGGGTTAATTTACCCAAGGAATTCGAAAAATAAAGTCAAAAAAATAAAAAAATGATCATAAGCTGTATTCAGAGAGCTGAAATTGGAAAATAATTAAAAGATAAACATAATTACTAACAAATTTGTATTGATGATGATATGATTAAAAATGAGCAAAAAATCGGCCGAAGACCGATAAGGGGAAATACTATATTTGTAATTTAATTTTGTTGAAAAATGAGTCCCAAATCGGCCGAAGGCCGATAAAAAGGGATATTATATTTGTGTTTAATTTTGTTTCAAAATGAGCCTCAAATAGGCCGAAGACCGATGAAGGGGGATTTTTATTTGTATTAAATTGTCTTTAAAAATGAGCCTCAAATCGGCCGAAGGCCGATAAAGGGGAATATTATATTTGTGTTTAATTTTGTTTCAAAATGAGCCTCAAAAAGGCCGAAGACCGATGAAGGGGGATTTTTATTTGTATTAAATTTTGTTGAAAAATGAGTTCCAAATCGGCCGAAGGCCGATAAAAAGGAATATAATATTTGTGTTTAATTTTGTTTCAAAATGAGCCTCAAATA
Source organism: Oikopleura vanhoeffeni (assembly GCA_004367855.1). Classification (NCBI taxonomy): domain Eukaryota; kingdom Metazoa; phylum Chordata; class Appendicularia; order Copelata; family Oikopleuridae; genus Oikopleura; species Oikopleura vanhoeffeni. Next base: position 487,499 of record SCLH01000385.1, on the reverse strand, counting down.
GGCCGAAGACCGATAAAGAGAAATATTATATTTGTAATTTTATTTTGTTGAAAATGAGCCCCAAATCGGCCGAAGGCCGATGAAGGGGGATTTTTATTTGTATTAAATTGTGTTTAAAAATGAGCCTCGAATCGGCCGAAGGCCGATAAAGGGGAATATTATATTTGTAATTTAATTTTGTTGAAAAATAAGTCCCAAATCGGCTAAAGGCCGATAAAGGGGGGTTTTATATTTGTTTTTAATTTTGTTGAAAAATGGGTCCCAAATCGGCGGAAGGCCGATAAAGGGAGGTTTTATATATGTATTTTATTTTGTTTAAAAATGAGCCTCAAATCGGCCGAAGGCCGATAAAGGGGGATATAATATTTATTTATTTTCTATTTAAAAATAGTTTATTTTTATAAGTATTATATGTGCAGAATAATTTGTGAAAATGAGAAAATAAGAAAGGGTTTTGAATCAGGAGGAGGCTTCGAAATCTGATGATGCGCTACTGTTTTTCAGTGGATTTACTCTGAAATTTTTCGTTTATGCAGTCTTGATTCTCACCATAGATTAATTCAGAGAAAAAACAAAGAGGGCTAAATATCATTGTATTTGTATAGGGAATTTCGTCCTTGGAAATATCTTTAAATAAAAAATATAATGTTTCTAGAACTAAATGTACGAATTTTTGTTTAAACGGAAAAAGTTGCTCATTATACAATGAAGAAGGCGACGGAATATATAGAGACGAGAAGGCAGAATATTAGTATTACGCATTAATTTCCATAGCCATATATATAGAGGGTGAGAATCTTTTCCCATAGATAGAAGGTATTTGAATTGGAACGCCAGATAGAAAACAAAGGTTGAATGTAATTCTAGTTATTAACTACGTGTAATTTGTTTAACAGGTAAGCAGGAAGAATCTTCGTGTTTTTTTCAGAAACAGTGTGAGATCGAAACTCGTTATTCAACAGCTAACATTATATATCTTAGTTTAAGGCACTTTCATTATCCAATCTCATCCAAATCGCCGCGCCCCGCCCGACAACAATCAAGTTTAGTCCCTATTCGTCTGCCATTTGACTATTAAAAATACCTGAACCTCGAAACGCACTACCATCTTTGGGCGGAATAAACACAACGACACGTAAGTTGTGTGCACGACGCAGAACACGGATTGGAGAAGAGTTACGCAGCATCATCAGACAGTGTGTATATATGTATGTATCATATGGAGTGACAGAAAGGAGTAAAGGAGGAGAAGGACTAAAGCAATATAAAGAATATATGGCGACAATTGGGAGGGACCGTGCGGTGGTTTTAAGGAACATAAGCTTTTTAAACCAAAGGAGATTGGAAATCGGATCCCTGTGTGTGGACAACAATCGGAAGCAACACAAAATATCCACGAAGCAATCGAATTCACTAAGTAGCCAAAGTTGCAGAGCGAGCTGTCTGACTTACCGAAAAATGTTGCGCGGGGGAGGGTTAACGCCAAGGAGAACGGGAGGCTGGAAACAAGTGTGCGTAGTAGAATATGGGGATAGAGAGAGGAGGGGGGGTTCGTATTTCAGGCAAGTGTTAAAGGAGTTATTTTCAAATCAGCAGTTTTTTATATATTGATTTTATGTTTATGTTCGTTTGTGTTTTAAGAAGTCACGGTGTATCATAAAAAATAGCTGACCTTTTTCCAACCCTTGTAAATATTTTAATAAGTTGATAGTCCATACCGTATGGCCATACGGGTAAAATGTATATCTCCTTTTAACATGTGAATCTTTGAGAGGCGCAAATATGATCATACGAAAGAACGGAAAAGACCAGTTGTTCCAAAATGAGAAAAAACTAAAGTTGAGAATAGGAACTGATGGAAAAAGCTGAATATAACAGTAATAGCAAGACAAAAGACATTAGCATTTGTGAACTGGGGAGACACAGTTTGTTGAAAAGGCAGCGACATTTGAGTGATGTATGACCAACAATTCGTAGAAAGCATATAAGGATAAAAAAGTGAGGTTATTTATATCTGTCGAAATTGATCTTAAATTCATTTGTTTCAGAGTTTCAAATATAGCATAATGAGCCAACCAACCCTAAAAACGATTATAACATATTGAAAAAGTACACACGGTGAGTTTGAATAGAGTAAGGGTCTTCAAAACCTGTCGTTATAATGTCATTGTTCTAGTAGCCCAATTAACCTAATGGTTACATTAAGAATAAGATTGAAGTGCATTTAAAAGGTCGTTGCGCTTAAAAGTGGTGCAAACTTAATTATTTTTGTTAAGGACTTCCAGAAACCGAACATAATAAAAAAGATTGTGTGTAATTTTTATTATTGAGAAGACACATTTACGAAATTTTCAAAATTTCGCAAAATGCATCTCCTCTAAAGTTTCAACTTAAAAAAATCTTGAAACCCTGTCAAGAGTTCGCGAAATCCTAGGGTCCACAAATTATAGAGATTACTTGGTATTCCAAAACCGCAAAAATTTATCAATTTTTACGGGAAATTATGAAGTCTTTTATTTTCTTGGGCTTTTGTATGCGATCACAACCCCTAAGGGGTGGGTGTCGTTTTTTTGTTAGAGCCCTTTATAGAATTAATTTTAATGCATACATTAATACGGTTAGTGACAAAAAGTTAAAGACAAAGGAATATGGTAGCCATTTATTAAAACAATCTAGGAGATACAAAATCTAAGGAAATCTTCACAAATTCGATATATTTTTTGCATTTAACTAGATAAAACCGGTATTGCCACATGATATGAACATTTTAGTTGGTGAATGACGCAAACCGAAAAAGATGCATAGACATTAATAATCGAAAATGTCTAATCGATCTTAGAAATTCAATAATTTTAAGACCAAAATGTTAAACCTAATTATCGAATTGTGACCGATTGGTTTGGAAAATTTTGATTAGCTGAAGCCAATTTGTGATCAGTGATGAGAAAGTCTCTAGTCAATTGTGGTACTTTTGTTTGATCAGACGAACTTTTTTTTTCGAACGTTTCATTCCGGTTTTGACTCAATCAATTTCTAATCTAGAATTATAAGTAAAAATTCCTTCGACAACATTGACCGCTATATATTTACCTTGTCAAAAAAACGGAGCGTTATTCTAAAAATTCGTCAAAAAGAAAGATAAAGTTTGAAGTCGAAAAACTGAAAAATCGGCGTGTCAATGGTGGAGATTTGTAGAAAAGAAAATTGGTCCAAAAATTGGAAAAAAATCCTGGACCGATTTAGTTCTTCTTTTCGCTACGTTTTTGGAATTTTGGAAACGCAGTGATGTGGGGGTCTAAAAGAAGAGTAGATTGTAAAAAAAAAAAGTTTAGGCTTCTAAAGTCACTCACTCACCTGGTGTGTGATGTATACAAATGTGTGACATACAGAGATGTGTAATCGTATAAGACGACAGGTTAGATCTACAAGTCGAGTATAACCACTGCTAGATTTGAAATTTGACGGCTGATGAGAAGGTACCTAAAAGCTACACTCACCGACTCCTTTCAATGTACAATATTATTACTTTGATTAAGGAAAATAATGGAATATAATTAAACAAATAGAAACAAAATTTATTATATATTCTCCAAAAAAAAACCTGTAAAGATGCTTGCGGTTAAGCGCGAAATCGTATATAAAATAGTATTTCAACATTGTTTCCAAAAACTCTACAGATCAAGATGTTTTTTGTGCGCACTGAAAAAAGGTAAATAAATCGCTCGTAAATGATATATGTCCTTCTGAGTCAAAGATGAGCGAAGATCCAGCTTTGGCAGATTGTGCAAATCCACTCAAAAAGTAAAAAAGTAGAAAGAGATATAGAAAGTGATTTAGCAAAAGCGAACAATATGGCAAGAAAAGGTTGAATAGAACAAAAAAGATACTAAGAGAAGATTTAGGGGATATAAATAGATTATGATTATTAATTTTTGATATGAGATCTATACTGCGCCGGACAAAGGACTTTTTGCCTAAGATTTTTTGAGGGACGTCCTTAACACCGGAAGCAAGAAAAAAAATTTCCGTTCAAGGCATAAAAGAGCCTTTCAGAAGGGATTTTTTAATGCGTTGTTAAGCGAAAATCCCGTAGGGTATTCCTCAGAGAAAGCAACGGACAAACTCAATGGTGGTAATGTAGTTTACACTAACTTTGGAAAAATCATATTTTCTTCCTGTTAAGTTCAGTGCGTCGACATACAGACTAATTTTGGAGAGTGCAACAATTTCGCGAGTATAAAGAAATAATTAAAAACGGTTTCTATTGTTAACGAAAAACGTATTTTTGTAAGCTTAGAGTTTACCATTTCAAAAATCGTAAAAATTGTCGTAATTTGGATATTAAAAGAAAAACGGTGTGATTTTGTTTGTACATATACAATATAAAAAAATACCAGTGCTGGAATAAGATTCTGAATATTTAATGTCTTCTCATGTTCGTTCAAGATTTCTGTTGGTCGATCTGTGCCTTTATTTGAGTCGGTATCACTTATGTTTTCTTTGTGATGTTATGCTTTTGCGCTAGTATATTAACAGGTAAGTCAAATGCGATGCTAGTAGATAAAAATGTTGGATATTTATTTTTTCTTATAGATTTTTATATATAATTTTATTTGTATATTTGTAATAAGTTAGACAGCAGACTCTTTAAGGATCTAATTACTGTGCCGGTGTAAAATAGGTGTCGGCCAGAGAAGTTGTTCTCTCACAGAGGTAGACAAAATAGCAGAAAACAAAATAGGTTCAGCGTTTAAATAAAAAAACCGTATTGTTATATTATACATATAAAAAACTAAAAATATAGTTCTGTAAATAACTGTATATTACTTTGTCCTTAATTATGCTTTCGTAAGGTACCTTAAATATATGTTGTGTTGCTTTCTGTTTGTCAGATAAATACAATTTTGTTTTGACGCGCTCAAGATCAAGACTAAAATAAGAGGTCAAACCTATAGAAAAATAATGCACGTTTGTCAACAGTAAGCTTCATTTGATGTAATCTTAGTATAAAAAAAGCACTGAATTGTTTTCGGAATGAAATTATTATAAAGAGAAAAAATCGAAAATATTTTGAGTTGAGAAAAAAAAATAAAGAAAATTCGTTTTTCGAGAATATGAATGAAAATACTTGATTTTGGAACACAAAAAAATTTAAATCAAAAAGTTCTTCTGGTAAAGGCGTTTAGTTTTGTTTCAAGAAGGATATTCTCAGCTTTCAAAACTCATCTAACTGTTTCCATGCAGAAATTTCGGACGCGACAAAAGTGCTATTCAAGAAATAAAACAAGATAGAGTATAATCATTTTAGTGCACAAGAGAGATTCAGGAATTGTAGAAAAGAAGCTAAGTCTTTTAATATTGAAGTTAATCCTATATGGCAACTGATATAAAGTTTAAGCGCTCCAGGGTGAGCTGAATAGAGATACAAAGATGAGTATCGTGATCTCTGCTCCTACTGTTGCATATATCAATCGGAAAAATATTACAGTTAGCCAAGGATTTGTAGACTGGAGCCTTCTCAATCTGCGAAAGAAAATATAGCCAAAACGTTTTTTTGTATAACACACATGTAAGGCGACAACAATGAGACTAGAGTCCAAACCGTAAAGTCTATTCCTCCCAGGTATTATTTTTGAAGAGATAAACCTAATTTTACATAATCTGTTATAATTATATTTTAAAACTTCTTGAGAGCGGTTTTTGTCGGATAAGGTGCTATATTTTTCTAGAGACATTCGAAAACCACACGTTTGTTGAACTTAGTCAAGAATATAATGTCTATCTCTCCTCAGGCTATTACGAATTTAAAATTCACAGTCTCAAGATTTTTGGCAGCGACAAGATGAAAAATAAAGATACTTTCTGAGGAGCGTTTTTTTCAATTTCGATCCAAACAAAAAAATCATTGAAGTTTTCGAAAGTCACGTATAAAAGAATATATCCAAAAAAAAAATTGCTCAGATTTTTTCGAGATAGTAGGCCAAAAGAAGAAGCTAGAACGACGAAGAGAAAGTTGGCCTACGTCAGACGAGGCCGAGTATTTGAAGGTTTGTTAGTGGTCAAATTGACACAAACGTATTAGAGAACTAATTGAGAAAAAGTCACGTAAAACCATCGGAAAAAAACGCAAAATAGTCGAAAAAAATTTTTGTGATTGAGTCGATTATGGTGTTAGTTGTAGCGATTCAAAAATAAACATTGATGTTGGTGCATTGTTGTATGACATAGAAACTGCAAGAAAAGTATAGGAGCATAGGATAGCCTTAAGGCAGGTGGTCGTCGCATATTCGAGGTTCGATAGCCAAATGTCGCACAGTAGAGGGAAGGTCGCGTGGAGGGGGCCGAGGCGGGTCTTCTTTGAATATATTAAAGAACTAAAATATTGCATCGCTAGAAAGATCCAAATTAAGGATGCATTATCCAAAATCAAAACGTGGCTTAAAAAATGCGAAGGAATTAGTATTAATCTCTCAACTGAGTTTTCAAGGTTGCACAAGAAGTCATGTGTTTAAGAATTTACCGAGGAACAGAA